>JAOWBR010068722.1:0-15132 GCA_028571145.1 Dionaea muscipula
TATATTAGGCGTCCAAATAACCTCCCCGTATATATATATATATATATATATATATATATATATATATATACTGTACAAATTGTACACAGAATCACAAATCCCTCACATCTGAACATGCTCTCAAGTCATATCCCTAGACTGAAACTATACATCCCAAAAGCTAGAACAAAAATCCATCATCCCAAACTACCGCATCAATGTAGCAGGGGAAAAACTACAATCAACTACCAAGAGCAATATTACAGAACAAAATTGAAGGGAGGGATAAAAGCAGGAAAAGGAGAATACAAAGCCCTAAAGACATGTATCTTGATTTTCCTAGTAATGCTCTCAGGATCACATACAATCTGATTCCAGACATTCTCATTTCGGGTTCCCCAAATGTAATACACAGTTGCAGCAAGGGAAATGCGTATAGCCTTTAGACGAAACCCATTACCTCGAGCCCGTCGTTTGATCCATGGAAAAACCATCGGTAAGGAGCAGAGAGAAGGTGGGATAGAAAGCCAAGCTTGGATATTCTTCCACACTGATAATGATAGAGAAGAGGTGCAAGGAAAATTCCAGCTGCTCATTACACAATGGGCAATTGCGTGTTGGAATATCACCTTTTAAATTGCTTCGGGTTTTTAGTCGGCCAAGCATCGTCATCCACAAAATGAAAGAGAGCTTGGGATCAATCTCTTTATGCCATACAGTAGAACTCCAACTTTTCCGCAGATGAGCAGTTCTAAGAATCTCATACAGACCCTTTGGTCGAAGTCTCCATTGTATTCAAGCTGGGATAGCATAGCCAAGGGCCGAGGGAGATTGTCCATCTTCCTGATCAATTCATCTCTAGTAGTTATTAGTTTTTTTCATAAATGTCGATGCCTCCTTATGTGGATGCCAGCACCAAATAGAGTCTCCTCGCAAATAGACATGATGGACCCATTGAATCTAGAGGGTTTGTTTGTCTTCATGTATATTCCATAAAGTAGTAAAGAGAAGCGCTTTATTCCAAATTTGAAGGTTAAGCAGTCCCAAGCCTCCCTCCCTTTTAGGTGTGCATAAAGAATTCCAAGAAATTGGTGGGTGCTTCACATTAGCTCCAAATAGGAAATATCGACACGTACATTCAATGGCCAAAAGCACCATGGCAGGAATAGGAAAGATAGATAACCAGAAACAATCTACGCCTTATAAGACCATTTTAATCAGATCCAATCTCTCGGCATAGGAAAGTGTTTTACGAAGCCATCCACCAATGTAATACCCAATTCGATCAAGAAACGGTTTAAAGTGCAAATAGGTAATACTAGACGCCGCCAAGGGGACCCCCAAATACATAATTGGGTAGGTACCCCTTTGGAAACCGGACATCTCCTGAATCTGAAGAATTCTTGTGCTGTCTACTCCGGCAACAAAGAAGGTGGATTTAGCAGTACTAACATTAAGTCCCGAGCATAAAGAGAAATCTCGAAGGGTCTGTAGTAGTAGATCAATAGAGGCAACACCAGCTTTGGCAAGTAAAATGAGATCATCAGCAAAGGCAAGGAGAGTAATCCGGAGCGGCCCACATAATGGGTGATGGGAGAGGTGTCTGTTGTTCGATAACTCATGAAGGTGCCGAGATAGAAACTCCAGGCAGATAACAAATAAGTAAGGCGATAAGGGATCTCCTTGGTAGAGCCGTTTCTTTCCCGGGAAAAAACCATGGATAAAGCCATTAGGTGAGATAGAATATAATTCAATGGAAACACATGTCATAAGCCAGAGTATAAAAACCGGGGGGAGGTTGAGAGCGTGAAGCATACCCTCAAGGAAATCCTAAGCAATGGAATCATATGCTTTCTGGAGATCAACTTTAAAAAAAATCTGGGTGAAATTCGCTTCCGTGAGTATTTGCGGATCAGTTCCTGCACTAAAAAGATGTTTTCCATCATTAGTCGACCTTTAGTTGTATCTTTCAATACACTAATTATTACTTTGATGGAAGCCGTAGTTAAATAAACAAAAAAATTATGGATGACTTCAATTAAGTTAGCTTGCAAATATTTTGGAACATCCAAAAATGGAAATGGAAATCACAAGAAAAGAAAATGCGTGGAGGGAGAAGAAAACTTTGCAACACAAAAGTATAAGTGGTTGTTTGATTTGTCTATTTTTTTTTTTTTTTTGAGTTTTGAGTTTTTACTTTTTAGTTTTGAGTAAAAATAGAAAACAGAAAGCATATTTGATTTATAATTTATAATTTATTAGGTCTTGAGCGTTTTCTGTATTTTGAGTGTTTTGAGAAATCTGCCGAAAATAAAGAAAATAATTTTTTTCGTTTTCTGCATTTTGAAGATTTTAAACTAAAAATAGTTTTTTTGTTTTGAGAAAATAGAAAATTCAAATCAGACGTATTGTTTTCTGTAAAACAGAAAACACAAAAAACAGAAAACGCTACCTAAATATCTAGTGTTGGGCTTATTTGTTGCAACACAATGGATGGTTATGTACTCTTGAACACCCAATGATGGGCTCGAATCGCAAGCGCATGATCTATCAAAGTAATAAAAAGTTATCGATCCCACGAGAATTGGATATTAAGTACCGGCCACTACTTACAATTTATATTAGCTAAACAAATTGGAAATAAGGTTTAAAATGATCGACACTGGCGGCAAGTAAATTCAGGAGAAAAGTCAGGTTTGGGAAGCATTCGGGATCAGGTTTCATCACAACTACGTCCACTGATGTTAAATGATTATTTCCCTCTATTGCCGATGTCAACTCGAAGGCGAATTACCCTAAATTAATTATTGAATCCTCTTAGACTACAACAGTTAGCCTAATCTAACCAACCCTCACTTTCGTGCAAAGTTTATTCAATTAGACTATTAAGGTCGATGATAATTTGTGATTTCATCAAGAAGACTTAGCCAACTCTCGTTGATTTAATCCTCAGGTTCAATTCTAGTGGTTTAGATGCTAGGCTGCCCCTCTCGGTCCGTCACACTAACAACTAAGATCAAACAAAAATAGACTCGACTTTAATCCCACAAGCATTAGGAATTCTAATCTCATCAAGTTTCCCCTCTCGGTCATCACTCAATGCGATTAAAGTTTCTAACAACAGAACTTCCCCTCTCAGTCCATCACCCTATTATTTAGGATCATGCAAGACAAAGGATTCTAGATTCGCAGGCAATAAGAATGCTATGATCTGAATCAAAGTCACGACGTCAAATCTGAGGAAATCGGATTCAATCAAACATCAGTAAAACATTGTTGTGCTAATCTCGATCCCGGAACAAGGGTGACTACTCGCACATTGTAAGATTACAATCCATAAGTTTCATATCAAGAACCATACAACAGGGAGAAACAAGAGAATAAAGAGAAAACTCCACTCTAATGTTGATCCCGTCGTTGACGTCGTCGATCTCCCTTATTCCAATCTCCGGATCTCCTTCCCTCGCCTTTGGTATCCCTCTGCTCGTGTTTCTCATCCTCAGCCGCCAGGTGATCCCCGATCTCTTTTTCTCGCAGCCTTTACGAGGCATGGCCCATATGGATTAGCTATGTTCACGGTTGTTTGGAATTACAATGCATAATGGCATGGGCACGGCCGTGCTTAAGGGCACGACCGTGCTTAAGAGCACGGGCGTGTCTTGATCAGCTCCTCACCAAAAGTGTTTCATTCCACGCTGCTATCATCCGAATCGATCCTCGGTCTAAATACAAAGATTGTAGAACACGACCTCGACCTTCCAAAGTCACCGAAATCATCTCAATTCGGCCTCAAATGCATGAGTTATGATCAAAGCATCAAAACACATCCAAAATAGCCATTATCCTGCAAAAAACAACACAAGAACGCATTCACTCGAATAACAACAGATTTACACTAAAACACACAAAAAATCATCAAAACATGCATAAACTAGAGTTGAGCCACGACATAAAAACATGTAAAATCTACCCTTATCAACCCCTCCAAGCTTAAACCTTGCTTGCCCCCAAGCAAGTTTCAAAACAGTACATCAGTGTTGGTCCTAAATTAAGGGCTCTATAAGTTCAGAGGGGGAGGGGGGGGTGAATGAACTTATAGGTTTTTAAAAT
The DNA here is from genome assembly GCA_028571145.1 of Dionaea muscipula. NCBI lineage: Eukaryota > Viridiplantae > Streptophyta > Magnoliopsida > Caryophyllales > Droseraceae > Dionaea > Dionaea muscipula. Next base: position 4,090 of record JAOWBR010068722.1, read on the forward strand.
CTTTTTCAACTTATAAAAGAGTTACAATGAAAATGTTGATTTATATAGCCCCTTTTAAGTTATCTTTAAATCTGTTTTATGCTTGTTTTAAATGGATTATGCTGTGTGTGTGTGAATGTAATGCTAGATATGCAATGACACACGATGTATAGAGGTTCACGGTGGTGTAATCTGCTAATCCTCTCTTCTCCCGGTGATGTGGGAGGTTTTTACTATATATTATACACCAATACACAATGAGACAACGTCAAAATACTGTAAAACCCTTTGCAGCTCCTTCGAAATCCTTCTTCAGCTGCTATCACCCACACAGTTCCTTCACAACAGTTTGTTGCTTCAACTGCTTTCAGTCCTTTACACCCTTGGCTGCTTCGATCCTTCACAGTCCAAACTGTTTCACCGATTCAACAGTTCCTTGACACCAAGTTGCTTCACTGAATATCAGTCCTTCGTGGATGTCCACTTCACTGACTTTGGTCCTTGGCAATCTCAACTGCTTCACCAATCAAACAAGAGTAGCTTTCCTTGTTTTCAAGAAAGAATCACAATGTAGTGATTCTTAGAGCAGTTCTAGATATTGTTTGAATGCTCTAGGGTTTGCTCTAATCTCAGAGAATGAGATTTGGATGATTGCTTGTAGGCTTAGAATGCTTGAGTTGATTCTTGTTCCAAAAGTTGTTGTCTCCAGCTTCGTCTCTGAAAATATATAACCCTCTTTAGAAAAACTTCCTGTTGAAAATCCTTGATTTGAATCTTCCATCCCTTTTCTTCCAAACCCGTGAAAAGTGGATTTATGTCTTCTTCCTTTCCCTTTTCGTGCTTATTTTTCCAAAAACACCTATTCTGACTTAGGTTTCCAAAAGCTGACATTCCCTTTATCAAAATGATCGTTGCATTGTCTTCATGCATCACGTGAACCCTTGATCACTTTTGCTTTGCAACTATTACAACTTTATTGTCCTTTCTCTGCATGCAATCTTTGTCTTTAGCTGGCTGTGTCTAAACGATCTTCAAATCATTTGAATTTAATTCAAACTTCAGTTGAATTAAGTATTGAACAGCTCTTGAAGGCCACGTGTTGTTCTTAAGTGATTCTGGAACCTCAGCTGAACTCAAAACCCTAGGTTGGAATCATCCTTGACTGGTTTTGACCTCGACTGGTTTTGAACTCAACTGGTCTTGGTCTCGAGTAGTTCTGGTTTCAGCTGGTTCTGATCTCAGCTAGTTTTAGTCTCAACTGGTTCTGGTCTCAGCAGGTTCTGGTCTCAGCTGGTTCTAGCCTTGACTGGTTCTGAACTCAACTAGTTCTGGTCTCGACTGGTTCTCGTCTCAACTTGTTCTGCACCTCTGCTGGTTTTCACTTATGCTGGATCTGAACTCAACTGGTTCTGTCCTCAGCTGGTCCTGGTCTCAACTGGTTCTGAACCTCTGCTGGTCTTCACCTATGCTGGATCTGAACTTAACTGGTTCTGTCCTCAGCTGGTCCTGGTCTCAACTGGTTCTGAACCTCTGCTGGTCTTCACCTATGTTGGATCTGAACTCAACTGGTTCTGTCCTTAGCTGGTCCTAGTCTCAACTGATTCTGAACTATGCTGGATCTGTCCTTGACTGGTTTTCACCTATACTGGATCTGATCTCAACTGGTTCTGTCCTCAGCTAGCCCAAACTAGGACCTGTTCCTACTATCATTAATTTATCTATCTAATACAAACAAGCATGCATCATCAAAACACTAAACAATCAAATCCTAACAAATTTCCCCTTTTGATGATGCCAAAACCCAAATAAATGAATGATCAGGAAAGATAAATTAAATTTACATATTTTAAAAACTTTCAAAATATTTGAGAATGTCAGTCAATCAATCAACAACACATGAAATGAAAATTAATGCCAATGGAGAGATAAAGATAGGCTTGGAATGTGTCACCGTCTCCATAGATCTTTGTGTTGTGATTACCAGTGTTGTTGTTGATGTTGAGGTGGATACTGAGGTGGAATAGGAGAATAGTATTCCACAACTTGAAAGATGTCAGAGTTTATGAACTTCCATGCTTCAAAAGCAAGGTCTTTAGGCCATTCTGGCCAAGATCCATCTCTGAACAACTTCAAGAATTCCTCGGTGCTTTCCATCTGTGAAATCCTGCTCCTATCTGTTTTGGAAACAGATCTTCTCTTGTTGAGGGATTTTTTCAACGTGTTCAACACCGTTTTTCCCTTGTCCTTGCTATCACAGAAGTAGAAGAATGCATCCTCTATCTTTACCCGCTTCCACTTCCTAGCATAAAAGAAAAGATACCTGAATTCTTCATAGTTTTGCTTGGAAAGTGGTGGATGGGGCTTGAGAATCGTCTTGGATCCCTCAATGAATCTTGAATCATCCTGTTTGCTTTGAGCAGCAGATTCTTCCCCCTTTTTCTGATAACCTTCCCCCTTTTTGGCATCATGCAAAAACTCCAAGAGGGAAGTGGTCAGAGTTGCTGTGTTTTTTGCTTGCTCTTCTTGTGATTTTATGATTGTGACCAGAGCCTCCTCAACACCCTTCATTCTCTCTTCATTCTCTTCAAATTTTCTATCAACATTGTGAGCCAATTCATCCACCTTTTGTTCCACATGCTTCTCACATATCTCAATCTTATGCTCCAACACTTTGCAGTTGTTGAGATTTGCAGATGAAACTTCAATGATCTTTCTGTGAAGAAAGTTTGTGTTAGTCTTTATGGAGTCAGGAATGAGTCTGAGAATATCTATAACTTGTTGCATGCTCTCAACTTGACACACTGAGTTTTCTTCCAATCTGATCAACGTTGAACACAAATCTCCTTTCAGCTTCTTATCATGATACTCAAAGATGTCTAAAAATTTCATGATTTGCTTCAAAGCAATATTTTGCTCCTCACTGGTTGACAACATACATTTAACAGTTTGCTCAAAGTGAGCAACCATGTTAATGTAGTCTTGATGTGCTGTTTGTGAAGGTTTAGGGATTGATTCTTCACTAATTGATGGCTCTCAGCTTAAGGAGGGCAATGACACATGAAAAGGCATAATCTCCTTGCCAATCAAAACTTCATCCATGTCCCTAGATGCTATTAGAACAACATCATCCTTGGGAAGAGCATCAGCAACATCAACATTTCCATCAACAACTTCTAGATCCTCATCCTCTTCAATGATCAGCTTTCTCTTTGTCTTTTTGGCTGATTTTCTCTTTCTGGTGTAGGTTTTCTCCTTCTTTGAGGTGTCAGCCTTTTCAGCAGCCGCATCTTCTTCTCTATCTAATTTCTCAGCCCACTCTGCAACCATTTCTAGTTCAATCTTTTCAGCTTCATCTTCAATGATCCTGTTGGCTGCATCTTCAATGGCCATATCAAGAAGTGCCTCTAAATTCTCTTCATCAAGTTGTATGATGTCTTCACCATCCTTGACAATCATAACTGTGCTTTTATCAACAACAAAATCATCATCCTCTTCTTCCATGACTTCACCAGGTTGAACATTAGCCTCTTTAGGAATCAATTCTGTGGAAGTGGTCTGGTGCTTGTGGCTCAACAGAACATCATCTTAGAACTTCAAACTTTGAGCTCAAAGGAGCATTGTCATCATCATCTTTATCATCAGCATCTGATGAGTTATCTTTCCTTGGTGCATCTGGGTGGTCACCATCATTTCCACCATCCTCATCCTCATCATCATTCTTCTTGTCAGAAACATCTACCTTCCTCCTCTTTTGAGCCATTTTGAGAGTCAGTGCTCCTGCTTTAAAAAATTCTTTGAGCTTTCCAGCATCTATCAGCTCATGTATTTCATAAATCTTAACAAACTTCATCACCCAATCTTCCTCAGCATGCATCTGCTCCATGGTTTCAGCTTGCACTCTAGATCTGCTCAATTTCCATGATAACCAAGAGTCAAATTTTGCAATCTCCTCAGCTATCTCATCATCTTCAGTCTTATCTGCTTCTGCATCAGTTACCTCCACTTTTTCATCAACCTTTGAAGTTACAGGGTCCTGGGATCCATGTGGGTGGTCCTGAGCTTCCGTAGCCTCATCACCTTCATGACCCTGCTCCTGTACTTGCTCTAACACATCCTGGATGATGTTAGAAACATCAACAATTTGTTCTTCTACAACCACCTCTTGATTAACTTCCCCCTTAACTTTTGCTTCCTTTAGAGGGGTTGTGGTAGATCCAATAGTCTCAGAATCTTTGAGGAGGGTTGGTGGGTCTGCTTTCTTACTTTTCTTGGCTGGCTTCTTCTTCTTGGGTGAAACAAAGGCTTTTCTTTTCACAGCCTTTCCTTGTTACTCAATATCAGATTTGCTCTGTTCCTTCTCAATCCTCTTTCTTTCAGCTTCAATCTCCTTCTTCTCAGACTTAGTGACAAACATTCTCTTTAAGGGATGCATGATGACCATTTCCTTCAGAGAAATTCCACAGCAAGCAAGCAAGTGGCTAATCATTAAGCCAAATGACTTCTTGAATCTGAAAATGCCTTTGACAGGAACATAGACATTTGTCTTCTCTTTGACAATCAACTCAGAAATTCTCTTGAAGACATATGAAGCCTAATGAACCTGCTGTTGAGTCCAAACTGCAGACATCAAGGCAGCTCTGTGCCTGGTCAAAAAGTCATGCGACCCTGACCTTCCTTCAACAATCTTGCCAAAAATGTGGCACAACATTTGAAACTCCTTCTTCAAGGTAATCACCTTCCCGGAAAAGTTGATGTCACTTTCCTCATCAGCAACAATAACTCTCTAGAAATCATCCTCTTTAACAATGATCGTGTCTGGGTCTGTGATCCCAGAATGTGTCAAGCCAAAGTGTTGGCTTAGGGTTTCAGGGGTGATAACCAACTCAGTCCCTTGAACCCTAGTAACGATGGTCTCATCTTTGACAGATGCATTCTTATAAAACTCTATCACGTCCAAAGATGAATATGAAAGAGTTGACAGAGAGATAAACTAAGAAAGACCACTTAATTGAAGTTTCTCGATAATCTCTTTCCCTGTCTTAGAACATTCTTCATGCTTGAGATATCCATTAACACTGTTAGTGAGTCCAGTGAGAAGTGCATCTAAGATGTCCTTGGGTGAGTACGAAGCAGCTATTGATGAAAGTTTGGAGCTTTGAGAAAAGTTGCAGAGAATCAGAGAAAAATGGCCAGGGTTTAGGCTTCGTCTTCGGGCTCAAGGAAACAATGAAACAGAGTGAGAGAGAAGGAGTGATGTGTTTAGGGCAATTTTATGTTTGAAAAATGTAGTGGAAAATGCAAACGTCACATTACAGAAAGTTCTGACAAATTCGGCGCGAAGTGGGTGATCTTCCAATGAAGATTTGCCACGTGGACCAATCTAAAATTTATTTCCCTCTCAATGTTGCAATAAAAGTCTTGTCCAGATTAAAATAAATCCTCTTTTCATTGCCACGTCATCCAGTTTAGCTTAAAAGTTCAACTGCTTAAAAGGGTCTGCTGGATTTGGTGTTTGCTGGTTTGAGGTGTATTGGTTTGAGGTGTGCTGGTTGAGGTGTGCTGGTTTGAGGTGTGCTAGATTTTGTCTCTGCTGGATTTGGTGTCTGTTGGAACTGCTCAAAACTTTACAGAAACTTCCAAACAACACTGAATCATCAAAACTCCAATCAAATCCGTTTCAACTTAAATCAATTAACCCCAATTCATTTCTAATCTCAGAAAATCTTCCTTCACTCAAAGCTTTAGTGAAAATATCTGTCAACTGCTTTTCAGTTGTGATATACTCCACTTTGATGCTTCCCTTCTTAACATGATCTCTGATAAAATGATGTCTCACATTAATGTGCTTTATCCTTGAGTGCAAAACTGGATTTTGACTGATTGTAATTGCACTGGTGTTGTCACATAAAATGGAAATTTTCTTCTCTTCAATTCCATAATCTATCAATTGGTGCTTAATCCAAAGCACTTGTGAACAACAGCTTCCAACAGCAACATACTCAGCTTCAGCAGTTGATGTTGCTATGGAAGTTTTCTTCTTGCTGAACCAAGAAACAAGTCTGCTTCCTAAGAATTGACAAGTACCTGATGTATTCTTTCTATCTACCTTGCATCCTGCAAAATCTGAATCTGAAAAACCTATCAGCTGAAATCCTCCATCCCTTGGATACCATAGACCAATGTCTTGAGTACCCTTGAGATACTTCAAAATCCTCTTAGCAGCCTTCAAGTGACTCTCCTTGGGGTTTGCTTAAAATCTTACACAAACTTCTACTGCAAATGAAATGTCTGGTCTGCTAGCAGTCAAGTATAAGAGAGATCCAATCAATCCTCTATACTTGGTTTGATCAACATCTTTTCTTCAACATCCTTATCCACGCTTACTCCAACACTCATTGGAGTAGAAGATGATGAGTTGCTTTCCATTCCAAACTTCTTTATCAAATCCCTAGCATACTTTCCTTGGTTGATAAAGAACCCATTTTCTAGTAGTCTCACTTGCAACCCTAGAAAATAGGTCTGCTCACCCATCATGCTCATTTAAAATTTGCTCTTCATCAAATCTGCAAATTTCTTGCACAACTTCTCATTTTCTGATCCAAAGATGATGTCATCCACATACACTTGAACCAAAAGTGTAATTTCTCCATCTTGAATTCTAAACAAAGTCTTGTCAATGATTCCCTTCTTGAATCCATTGCCCTCTAAGAATTGTGACAATGTTTCATACCAAGCCCTTGGTGCTTGCTTCAAGCCATACAAGACCTTCTTTAATCTGAAAACATCATTTTCTCTGCCCCTGATCTCAAAACCTGGTGGCTGCTCCACATGCACTTCTTCTTCCAGCAGTCCATTCAAAAATGAACACTTGACATCCATTTGATAGACCTTGAAGTTCTTGCGAGCAGCAAAGACAAGAAACAATCTGATGGCCTCTAGCCTTACTACTGGTGCATAGGTCTCATCAAAGTCAATCCCTTCTTGTTGTGAGTAACCAGCCTTGCCTTGTTTCTAACAATCACACCATTCTCATCCATTTTGTTTCTGAAGACCCATTTTGTCCCAACAATATTTTTAGACTTGAGCCTAGGGACAAGTTCTCACACTTGGTTCCTTTCAAACTCATTCAACTCTTCTTGCATTGCAATGATCCAATCAGCATCACTCAATGCATCTTCAGCAACCTTTGGTTCTATTTGAGAGAGGAAACAAGCAAGCATGATGTCTAGTTGTCTCCTAGTCCTCACACCAGCTTCCAAGTTCCCAATGACAAGCTCAGGTGGATGATCACTGAGCCATCTCAAATCTGGTTGATTCAATGGTGCAATGACTTGATCTTCATCTTCATGAGCTGCTGGAACATCTTCTAGAACAACTTCTTAGTCTGATGCATCATCTTCATGAATTTCTTCACCATGTTCATGCTGATCTCCATCTTCAACTGCTCTTACCTTGGGAATCTCAGCATTAACATATTGTGGATCATTTAACTTCTTTAAATCTGAGATCATCAACTTCTCAGCTTGTTCAGCAAGTCTGTCCACAGCTTCTTCAGCTCCTCCAGAGAAGTGTGGTTCATCAAAAACAACATGAACTGATTCTTCAATCACCATTGTTCTCTTGTTGAGAACTCTAAAAGCCTTACTCACACTTGAGTAGCCCATGAAAATCTCTTCGTCTGCCTTTGCATCAAAGGTCTTCAGATGGTCTTTTCCATTGTTGTGAATGAAACACTTTCCACTAAAAATGTGAAAGTGACTAATGCTAGGCTTCCTACCATTCCACAACTCATAAGGTGTTACTCCATACATCTTATCGATCATTGTCCTGTTCTGAGTGTAACTGGCAGTGTTAATTGCTTCTGTCCAAAATCTTTTAGGCAATCCAGCTTTAGCAATCATTGTCCTAGCAGCTTCTTTGTGTGTTCTATTCCTTTTTTCAGCAACTTCATTCTGCTGTGGAGTTCTTGCAGCTGCTAGTTGATAAACAATGTCTTCTCCTAAGCAAAAATCAGTGATGACTTGGTTCAAAAACTCTGTGCCTCTATCTGATCTGATCTTCATAATGCTCAGATTCTTCTCATTCTGGCTCCTCTTCATCAGCTCAAGCAGCCTCTTCAAATTCTCCTTCTTCTTGTTCAATAACACTGTCCAAGTGTATCTTGAAAAATCATCAACCACTACCAGTGTATACTTCTTTCCACTTACACTGACAGGGTCAACTGGACTAAAGAGATCCATGTGAAGAAGCTCCAAAATCCTGCTTGATGATGACATTGATTTGTTTTTAAATGATGCCTTTATCTGCTTTCCCATCTGACAAGTATCACAAATGCTTTCTTTCTTGAACACCACATTTGGAAGTCCTTCAACCAGCTTCTTCCTTGCAAGCTTGTTGATTGTCTTGAAGTTCAAGTGGCTCAATCTTTTGTGCCAAAGCCAGCTCACATCAGCTGTGGTCTTGGTTAAAAGACATGTATCTGCAACAGCAGTACTCCAATCCATCACATACATGTTCTTTTACCTTGAACCAGTGAGCACAACCAAGTCTGACTGCTCATTTCTGATCTTGTAGTGGCTCTTGCTGAACTCTACAAGGTAGCCCTTGTCACAAAGCTAACTGGTGCTCAGCAAGTTGAACTTCAATCCATCTACAAATGCTATATCTTTAATCTTCAATCCATTCTTGATGATGGAACTCATTCCTTTGGTTTCTCCAGGCTTCTTCTTACCTCCAAAAATTACTTTGGGTCCATCTTTTTCAATGAAGTCCTCTAAATAGTGTCTGCAACCTATCATATATCTGGAACACCCACTGTCAATGTACCAGACAACCTGCAAAACAGATTAGAAAAATTTAGGTACTCAATTTTGATTGGGTCCTCTAAAGTTAGTACTCCTAAAGTTAACCCCTAGACCATATCTAAAGGGTCTTCTTCATGGAGTATTATACCTTTCACTGCCATAATCATAAAATAAAGCAGAGTAGCATCCAGGATAATACTTGGATGTGTTGGCAGGTATTGGATGATGTATATATTGTTGTCTAGGTTTGTTCACTGGCCTATACACACTTGTATATGGCCTCCTTGAATACCTAGGTCTGCTTGTAGGTACTTCCCTATGCCTTTTTGCAGACTGTGGCCCATTCACAATTTGTGAATGTTGCTTGGCAGGATTTTTGGGTAGTCATGTGGGTTGTTTTCTCTTCTTTTGATCATAGGACATATTTCAATCCTTGTCAGAAGGAAATAATCTTCCTTCTCCCTGCCTTGCTGGCCTCCTTTGTCCATTAAAAGGTTTAGGGTTAAACCTATTTTTGGACTTGGGTTTTGGCTTGTGGACTAGTTTGGGGTCAGCCTTAGGTTTACTGCCATCTTTAGGTTGGGCTGCTAACCTTGGACCAGGGGTAATCCTAGGTTTGGTTCCTGCCTTGGTCTTTTGACCTTGGCTTTGGACCTTGCCTTTGTCACCCTTAAATCAAAGGCCAGCCCTTCCCAAGTTGCCAGTCTGCTCAAAGGCAACTTTAACCCTGGGTTTAACCTTTTCCAGTTCCTTGATCAGCCTTTCATTATCACTTTTCAGTGATATATTTTCTTCCAAAATAATTTTATGGCTAGCTTGAATTTCTTCAAACTTTCTCATAAGTTCCTTGAACATGTCATGCATGTCCATGTCAGCAAAAGGTAAGAAAGAGCATGAACTAGATGAAGTGGCATGTGAGGTTACCTCATTTTCCTCTTCTTGTGCCATAAGACATAGAAGGGCTTCTTCCTCTGATGAGGAGATGTTCTCTCATCACTAGAGCTCTCTTCTTTCTTCTTCTTTTGTTCTTCCTCTTCAGCCTTCATTGCTTTTCTGTTCTTCTTCATCTCCTTCTCCTTCTTCCAGGCCTTCTTCTCTTCCTTTGTGTACTTCTTCACCAGAGGATAAGGACAGTCAGCCTTAAAGTGTCCTGGTCTCCTACAGTTATAACAAAGAGATTGGCTCTCTTTGTTCTTCCATGCATCTTCTTCTTCTCCATCCTTTTTCCTGCACCACCTTGAGGATTCACCTTTGTGATACCTCTTGGAGTACTTGCTGAACTTTTTAAACTTCTTCATAAGCAAAGTCATTTGCTCATGAAGGTCTTCATTTTTGTCTTCTGTTTTTGAAGAAACTTGTGGTTAAACTTGGGGTGCAACCAGTGCTGGAACTGACTGTGAGTTGACTTTGGGAGCATCTTGGCTTGTCAACTCAAACTCATAAGCCTTCAAATCCAAAAACAATTGAAAGGTTGAGGTTGTGGTCAAATTCTTTGACTCTCTTATAGCTGTGACCTTCATACTCCATTAAATTGGTAGGGCACACAGAATCTTCATGCATATCTCCTTGTTAGAGTAATTCTTCCCCAACATGGTCAGTTCATCAATGATGACAGTAAATCTACTGTCCATCTAATCCACTGTCTCTTCATTTTCATTTTAAAATTCTTAAATTTTTTGATGGCTATAGTGAGCTTGTTCTCTTTAATAGCTTTTGTCCCTTCACAGATAAGAATTAGCTTGTCCCATATCTCCTTGGCTGTAGTACATGTCTTTATTTTCAAAATCATGTTACTATTCAAGGTCTTCAAAATGATATCCTTGGCCACGTTGTCAAGATTGTGCTTTTTCTTCTCCTTACTGGTCCAATGTGACCTCGGTTTTGGTACCATTGGTGTCTCAACACTAGTAGTTGCATCAATGTTGACCTTCATGATCTTGATGGGTCCCTCTTCAATTACTTCCATCATGTCTTCATGAGTTGCTGCTAGATGTGCCTGCATACGCAGCTTCTACTCATCAAATTTATCAAGAGATAACACATGGATACGTGAAATGAAGCTCTGTGTATCCATGATTTTATGTGAAAATTTAAAAACTTTACAGACACTTAAAAACAGATTTAAAATGCTGAAAACTTAGGATCACTCTTTGGTCAGAGACACTGCTCTGATACCACTTGTTGGTCCCTAAAGGAGGCTCTATAAGTTCAGAGGGGGGGGGAGGTGAATGAACTTATAGGTTTTAAAACTTTTTCAACT
>JAOWBR010068833.1:0-15130 GCA_028571145.1 Dionaea muscipula
CCACTCAGGGAGTACCACAAGGACTTGAAATCCAGCATCCATATCCCGTGTCCAAAATCACCATAGGCATGCAAGCCCCGAAAACAAAACGGTGGAATCATCCTCATCATAAACATGGTTTTCAATCAAAACCATTTATATAAAATGTATGAGGAAAACAATGAGACAAGACCGACCATTCAAGTACCATGGTCCGTATATCAACTCACCTGAGAAAATGCACCACAATCCCAAAGAAAATCCAATCAACCGAGCACAAGACGCTCAACTAGATCACCACAATCTCCTGGATCAAACTCATGGACAAAAAGTCTCAAAATGCCATAATCGGCCTAAATGAACAATCACCACACTTAACACCCCTAAATACATCAATCTATATCTCAACGGATCCCAAACATGGGTCTAGGATCAACCCCGGCCCATCCCGGAACAATCCCAAGAGTTGAAAAACTCAGAAAATCCTAAGGGCAATATGGACACCGGCGGACGTCCTCGAGGACGTCCGCGAAACATTCTGTTCTTTTCAGAAATTTCAGGTTTACACGGTGGACGACGCTGTGGACGTCCTCGAGGACGTCCACGAGGACGTCCGCCGTACAAAAATTGAAATCTGCAGAAAAATACCGAAGATCGAGCCTCAACCAAAATCAACCAAAACGATCCATACTCAACCAAAGCATATCAACCAACATCCAAGGCATAAACGAAGACTAACCAAGCCATAAAGGAGTATCAAACTCAAGCCACACACAAAACAACCTCATTAAAAATCAAATCAACTAAAAACAACCTAAAATCACTTAAACCAAAACATAAAACATGAAACTAATCCAAACTCACCAAAACTCATCATGAACATCTCTAACAAGTCTCAAGTATCATGACAAACCATGCCAAAGCCATAACCATCACCAAACATACACCAAACTCAAAATGGCCATACTAAAAGTCCACTCAAGCTCATGAACTAAAGTAAAACCATGAATCAACCAATGTAAACCATAAACTAAACCAACTCTTACCTCAAGAATCAACCAATGAAGGATTTCCAAGACCTCAAGATGATGTCAAGCAAGTCCTCAACCAAGAACAAGAGCACCCTAAGCAAATTGATGAAGAGAAAAAAAATGGCAATCTCCAAGGCTCCTCACAATCTCCTTCTTCTTCTTCCTTCTCTTCTCTTCTTCTTTCCTTTACTTTCTATTTCCTTTGTTTCCTTCTCTTCTTCCTCTTAGCCGGCCAAAGGGGAGACAAAAAGGGATCGAGAATGCTCCAACCAACCACCAAGAGACAACACACATCACCACTCACACACTCGTCCACCCTCCTCATAAATGCTCATTTGAAAAGTCAACATAAATGGCTAATAACCAATCCGCAAATCACGCGTGCACACTAATCCGAAACGTCTGAAACTCACCACCATAAATCATAAAATAAAATCACGGTCCTAACGAACCCAAAATCAAAATATCGAAAAACCGTCAAATCCCGACCCGTCAAATCCCGAAAAATCCGGGAAACCCAAACACGTCAATATGGTACTCAAAAGACTCGTCTCATCACCACGATCATGCCGGTATGTTCAAAACGGTCATACGACATGCGATGCAAAAAGCCGTAAAATGGCTACGTAAAACCCGAAAACACTATTCACAAATCACTATTCACCGAAAAACGAAAATTTTCCAACATGATAAATCAATCATAAATGATCATAAAACAATATAAAAATGCATATAAAATCTGGGGTATAACAAAAACAGTTCGATTCTTTAGGGATTAGTTAAGATTGGATAGAATGTCCTTTTGATTTTAGAATGGGGCCCGCCTTCCGACATCCATAAGGTACGTTTCTGATTCTTCCGCTTTATCCTTCCGCATTTAAGTCTTCCACATGTTTCTCTGAGTTTAGTATGTTAGCATGACATGATTGTAGAATGGACTGTAGGATGATTGAGCATGATGGACTTAGAATAGGATTTAGACTTAGTATGCCTGACCTTAAGGACTTCACTTAGGGGATTGATTAAGACTTTCGAATCTTTGAACATAATGGTGTCCACAAGGCATACCGTTAAGGGTTCTTCCACATCTGCAACTGGTAGAGTAAGATGGTTGCCACCACCACCGTCTAGGGCTCTCGAGGTTCCAGCTAATGTCCATGCAAATAGGGTGCCTGACCCCGCCCACTAATTAGCTAATAGGGAGGCCATGGTAAGGATGGCTCCTGATGAGTACGTGCAGTTTCAAGAGTTCTAGCTGTGGAACCCCGAGGACTTAGCTCAGTTTCGGAGGTTCATGGCCATGAGAAAAGCACCGGCTGAGGAGGTTTCACCGCCACTGAGGGCAATTGAGTGACATATAGAGAGAGTGGCGACACCACCAAGAGAGGCTCGAGGTAGAATTGAATGATGTGAAGGAGAGGACCTTTGACTGCTTCATGGGACTCAGGCCACCTAAGTTCGTCAGTTCAACGAACGCCATTGAAACAACTAATTGGTTGAGAGAGACCGAGAGGATCCTAGAGACCATTGGTTGTGCGCCCGAGCATCGGGTATCTATATCATCGTTCATGCTGAAGGAAGCCGCTGAGTTTTGGTGGGACGACGTTCAGAGGAGGTATAATGATCAAAGGGAAGGGATTGATTGACCGACTTTCATGATTGAATTTGAGAACAAGTACTTCACTACCCACATCCAGAATCAGAAGAAAGCAGAATTGTTGGCCTTGAGACAGGGGAGCATGATGATCCCTGAGTATGATGCTAAGTTTGCTGAGCAGGAGAGATTCACCCCAGAGTTAGTCACCACTGAGGCACAGAGGATCTTCCTGTTTTTGAATATGATGGACCCGGACTTGCAAGCCATCATTAGAGCACTAAAGTGTGAGACCTTATCAGATATGGTGGAGAAAGCCACTGCTATGGAGAAAGGGTTGAGAATCCGGAGGAAAGTGGGACAAAAGAGGCCTAGAGAGGGGCCCATGCAAAGTAAGAACCACAAGAGCGGCGGCAGTAGTTTTTGACTGCCGCTACATTTTCAGTCTAGTGGATCGGGGAGTTTCTTCAATGGAGGAGGGACATGCAGGAGATGTAGGGGGCATCATGCTGCAAGCTTCCATTACGATGGGAAAGGTCCTCTCACTTACTACAACTGTGGAGGAGTTGGTCATACAATGAACAGGTGTCATGGGGACAGAGGTTCCTTGAGTTTCGGACAGTAGAGTTCCAGGAGCTAGTTTAGACCTGCTCAGAGCGGATTCAGACAGGGACAACAGAGGTGTGGGCAGAGATTTCAGGGAGGTAGACAGAGGCAGCCGGTGGGTTCAAAAGCGATTGTTCAGAGATCTCAGGGCGCTCCAACGCAGTCTAACAAAAAAAATAGAAAGGAAAGACCACAGGTTCAGAGGGGCAGTAAAGACCAGGCAGAGTTTATACCTTGACCCAGGAAAAGGCCGATGCATCGTCGACATTAGTACAAGTTACACTTCATGTTTCATCAGTACCTGCTAGAGTTCTTTTCGATTCTGGTGCCACACATTCTTTTGCGACTTCATCATTTCTGCATTACATTGCTTTTCCTATTAAGGAGTTAGATGTGCCATGTTAGTTTCTACTCCAGTAGGATTTCCTGTTGTGTTGACTGCGTATGTCCCTGATTGTGGGGTTGACATGGGAGGTAGATCACTGCCTGCTGATTTGATCATGCTAGATATTAGTGGATTTAATGTGATTCTTGACATGGATTGTCTAGCTCGACACCATGCCAATCTATATTGTCGAAATAAGACCATGACTATTACCATACCGGGAGAGCTGGTATTGGTGTATGAAGGAGAAAGAAAAATTGGACCTGCTAACATGATTTCTATGATGCAAGCGAGTAAGCTTTTGGGCAAAGGTTGCACTAGATATCTAGCATATGTGGTAGATACCGAGCAAGGTGAATTGAAGGTGAATGACATTCCCGTTGTCTTGATTTTCCTGATGTGTTTCCCGAGGACCTCCCTGGCATTCCGCCTGATAGGGAGGTGGAAATCGTAATTGACCTAATGCCCGATACGAGGCCGATCTCTAAGGCACGGTACCAGATGGTTCCTGTTAAATTGAAGGAGTTGAATGCCCAGTTAAAAGAGTTGCATGATAAGGGATTCATCATACCCAGCGTTTCGCCGTGGGGGAGCACCTGTTTTGTTCGTAAAGAAGAAGGATGGATTGATGAGGTTATGCATTGACTACAGGGAGATTAATAAAGTGACTGTGAAGAACCGATACTCACTACCGAGGATTGACGACTTCTTCAACTAGCTTCAGGGAGTACATGCTTCCTCAAAGATTAACTTGAGGTCAGGCTATCACCAATTGAAGGAGAAGGATTGTGATGTTCCGAAGACTGCTTTCTGCACTCGCTACGGGCACTATGAATTCTTGGTTATGCCTTTTGGGCTGACCATTGCGCTCGCAGCGTTTATGGACATGATGCACATGGTTTTCAAGACGTACCTGGATAAGTTTGTGGTGGTTTTAATTGATGATGTCTTGATTTACTCAAGGAGCAAGGATGAGCACGAGGAACACCTGAGGATAGCATTACAGACACTAAGGGAGAAGAAGTTGTATGCTAAGTTGAAGAAGTGTGAATTTTGGTTGGATCGTGTGGACTTCCTTGGACATGTTGTTAGTGGTGAAGGGATAGCTGTGGATAAGAAGAAGGTTGAAGTAGTTGAGAAATGGCCGAGGTTGAAGACGGTGACAAAAGTTCGCAGTTTCCTTAGCATGGTTGATTACTATAGACGGTTTGTGGAAGGCTTATCCATTTTGGCCTTAACACTCACCGCTCTCACCAAGAAGACAACCAAGTTTGTTTAGACGAATGTGTGTGAACAGAGTTTTCTAGAATTAAAGAAGAAGCTGACGACGACTCCCATTTTGGCATTGTCGATAGAGGGCGGCGGATTTGTGATCTATAGTGATGCGTCACTGCGGGGATTAGGGTGTGTTCTAATGCAGTAAGGCAAGGTGATAGTCTATGCATCGCACCAGTTGAAGCCACACAAGAAGAACTACCCTACCCATGACTTGGAGTTAGAAACAGTTGTTTTTCCCCAGAAGCAATGGAGACACTACTTGTACGGTGAGCCGTGTGAGGTATTCACCACACCAATCACAAGAGCTTAAAATACATCTTCACCCAGAAAGAATTCAACTTGAGACAACGCACATGGTTGGAACTACAGAAGGACTACGACTTGACAATCCAGTACCACCCAGGCAAGGCAAACGTGGTAGCTGATGCACTTAGTCGGAAGTTTGAGGACAGTTTGGTGTGTTTGACCACTCAGGCCCAGTTGATTAAGGAGTTCAGAAGGCTAGAGATTCAGCCAGTGCTTGACAGTGTCGATGGGATGATTAGTCAATTGGTTGTTCGACCGACATTGATGGATTGAATTTTGACAGCACAACAAAGCGATTCGGGGTGTCAGGGGATAATGACTTGTTTGGGTGCTGATTCAGATTCACAGTTCACAGTGGGATCTCACGGCATTTTGAGATTTCGAGGTTGAGTTTGTGTCTCGGATGATGCTGAGGTTCGGACCGAGCTGTTGACTGAAGCACACATCTCATGGCTTCATATTCACCCGGGCAGCACCAAGATGTACTGCGATTTGGGAGAGCACTTATGGTGGAGCGGCATAAAGAGATAGATTGTCGAGTTTGTGGCACAGTGTTTGGTATGCCAGCAAGTCAAGATTGAGCATCAGAGACCTGCGGGTAAGCTTCATTCGTTGCCGATTCCCGAGTGAAAGTGGGAACACATCACAATGGATTTTGTGACCGTATTACCCTTGACTAGGAATGGACATGATGCCGTGTGGGTGATAGTAGACAAATTTACAAAGTCGGATCATTTTCTTCCTATCAATGTGACCTTCTCATTAGACCTACTAGCTAGACTATACATGAGGGAGATTGTTAGACTGCATGGGACACTAGTGTCGATTGTTTCATACAGAGATCCGAGATTTGTGTCGAAATTCTGGGGAGCCTTACATCAGGCGTTTGGGACGAAGCTTCATTTTAGTACTGTATATCACCCCGAGACGGACAGACAGTCTGAGAGGACCATTCAGACCCTAGAGGATATGCTCCGTGCTTGTGCTTTGGGTTGGAGGGGCAATTGGGATGACTAACTACCGTTGATGGAGTTTGCTTACAATAACAACACTCACCCGACCCAACAAATGCCGCCTTACGAGGCCTTGTATGGTAGGAAATGCAGATCATCGGTCTGTTAGTATGAAGTTGGTGAGAGACAGACGTTGGGACCAGAGATGGTAGAAGAAGCCACCTAGAAGATCACCGTGATCCGCGACAGACTCTTGACAACTCAGAGTCGACAGAAGAGTTACGCAGATAAACGACGTCGAGACTTAGAGTTTGTAATTGGTGATAAGATTTTTCTGAAGGTATCTCCATGGAAGGGAGTGATCGGATTTGGGAAGAAGGTGTTAGTATCCAAGAGAACACCAAGAGGGGAGGGGGGGGGGGTGAATTGGTGTTAAAAAGAATTATAGTAATTTAAAACAAAGTTGTTGTTTTTATTATGAGGAGTCGACTCCTGAGTTGTGGCAGAATATGAATTAATGCAATCAATATTTGAACAAGCAACCAATTCAATATGGAGTCATTTGAAAAATGATTTTTCCCATTAATATGAACATGAAAAATTTACAACGCAATGATAGCAAAGATTCTCTATCACCCAAACTCGATATAGGCAATAACTCTCCTATATCCTCTAGATAAAGGTAATGACTCTACTTTATCCAAACTCGATGTAGGCAATGAGACTCCTACACCCAAACTCGAGGAAGGCAATGACTCTGCTCTACCCAACCTAAGATGGCAATGACTCTCCACCTAGGTGACTCGAAATCCTCACTCAAGGATTCCTAAAGAGTAAAACAAGACAAGTATGAAGGGTATGCCTTTCTAGACTAGGCAAAGTAATCAATATGCTCAACTATGGATAGCAAACAATTAACCTTAATACTTAACCTGTCATTCAGAGGATTGAATGTGTGCAAATCAGTGGAAAATAGTAGCTGAAAACGGTTTACAGAAATCCAAACTCGCTTACACTCTTCTTTTTACTCAAAGGAGAAATCGGCCACTTGAATGCTTCGGGAGTGCGTGCAGAGCAAGTATGACAATGTAATTACTTTATAGATGAGGTTCCCATGTAAAATACAAGAGAAAACCGTTCATAGAATATCCAAAAAAGATTGCATCAAATATTTTGCAAAGATATAAAAGATATTTCATTAAAAGTAAAACTTTCCAAAATAATTTATCTTCTTTAAATCTTTTATAAATCTCAATATCCAAAGATATTCAGACACGAAATATCATTCAAAATATATCTCAATTCATTTCAAAACAGTTTGGAAGAGATTTAAAACATAAGGGAAGATTTGGTAAAACACAGAAAATTGAAACTGCTCAGCCCATAGGGAGGGGTCGACTTCCCGGCCTCTTCCAACAGTTCTACAAAACTGTTTTTCCGAAACGAGTTGTGTGTGTGTGTTTATGTGTATATCCTCTTTCAGACTAATTAAATAATCAAGATAGAGTGTAAAGAATTCCTTGCAATGGATCCTATGCAATGGTACAATCTTCATGACTTCCTTGAATATATTTTGTTGGAAATGGTTATTAAAACCATAGTTTTCCACCCGGGTTTGAGACCCGAAATGAGCGGAACCCAAAATATGAATTTCGGTGTTTTCGAAATGAAAAGATATTTAATTAATCTTTAAGTTAGTTAATTATTTATTGTTTCAGTTTTGTTCGATACATCCCAACATCTTTAATTGAGGGGTTGACTTTAGTGAATCACTTCAATGGTTATGCATCCAACAGACTTCAACCATCATTCATAATGCATGAATCAACTTCTTTTCTTTACTAGAACATCTCAGCAACATCTCATCAACTTGACAACAGCTTGATCATCATCACCAATCATGCATGAACATTGTTCTAACAATCTTGAATCTTGTTCACTTAATCACATCTAAACAACCAAACATCAAATCATATCAAGTGATTGTTATCATCAAAACATCAAGGGTCAACACAATTGTTTCCACCATCAGCTTTATGACCTTTCCATGAGTTGTTTCCACCGTCAGACCGAGTTGTTTGAGCATCATAACCACATGTTCAAAGTTGGTCCAAATCAGACCCAAACACAGAGTTGCATCTCGGTCTCGCTTCATCTACTACCCCAAAGGCACAAGTCGGTCTCGGATCTACTCTGTGACCCCCCCCCCAGAGTACAAATATCTACAAGGTACAGACGTGGCCCGATAGAGATCATCAGCTTCTTCCACCGACTTTCCTTGAAGATAAAGATCATATTTGAAGGAAAAAGCGATGGAAGATCATCCACGTCCCTGTTCTTTCTGCAGAATATAGAACTTAGCTAGATGTAGAAGGCAGATATTTTGTTGATATCTTTCCTATAAATACCCCTCTTAGTTGTAGTAATTAAGTGTGTGTTTTTTATGTTATCAAAGAAGTAATACTTAACAAATTATTTGTATCCTTTTCTATCAAAGAATCGGTACTTAACTTTGTTGAATATTAATCTTTCGAAATAGACAATAATCCACCCTATACTTAGATATTTCTCTTGAAGTGTTTAGAGAATTCCCTAATTATAGTATATGTAGTTTATTTTTAGTAGGTTTTTTATAACTATGGCTTTGTCCAGTTTATAGTTTGTAACCCGTGTTCAATTTTATAAGAGTGTTACTCTTTTTCTATTTCCTTCTCTTCTTGTTCTCTTGTACTTTGTCGTTCTGTGTTTTGTTACTAAACTTGATTTAAGTCGATCAAACAAAGACATTCTTGTTTAAGTGTAGATTTTCCTATGTTTATTCTTATTATGCTCGAAGTTTGATCCTGAGTTAGTGGCGAATTGGTTGGGATATAATAGTTGTTTTATAATTTCTTCATTTTAACTATTTAGTCTACTATTGTTGTCCCTTCTTGTATCCAAACATTTTTTACTCTTCATTTAATCAACTTTTCGTTTTTCTTATCCATGGCCATACAAGAGAGCAATGAGATGTTGGACCTTATGTGACAGGAGGGTAACGTTTCCTTGTTATTTTCACCAGTGTGTGTACGTGCTTTCTTTAAGATTGTAAAGAGATGAGAGAACTCGGTCTAACACACGAGGCTTCTTTAGTTTCGTTATAATCACTCTTTCTTTAAGAGAATATTATAAGCTCATAGAATTCTCGTCTGACACACGAGTGTTCTTTCGTTTTGAGTACCTCGAAGCTTACCTATTCAGATTTCTTTACTTGCTTTATTTTAAACCTGATCATAACAACTTGAGGACGAATTCTTTAGGGACAACCAAGGATCCTTCCTCTATTGTGATCAACGCTTTTAGTTATCTTTTTACCTGCTTTGTTATTAAGTCTTTTTACTTGCTTTCCATGATTACAAATAAAAGGTTGCTCTGGATTGACGCTCTTGAGTAATTCTCTAGTTGTGATCCTCGTTTTTATCCCTCTTTATCTCTCTTCCTCTCTCCCCTCTTTTTAATCTCTTTTTCTCATCAGACTCTAATCCATAAGGTGATAATGGTCTAGTACTTCAACGATTTACTAAACTATCTCTCTATGTGGGAACGATATTCTACTCACTTTTGTATTACTTGATCGACACGACTTACAGGTGTCTTTTCTTCCTTCTATCTTTCCCTTCTCTCCCTACGAATTGCGAGAGGAGTAAAAGACTGATATAGTAGGAGGTGGTCAGTAATGTGATGTTTTGTAATGTTAATATTTACTAAAATAAATTCCAGAATCTGGAACTAAAAAAAAAAATCCATAATGTTCGGTTCATGGAAATTTTTTAGCCCATATTAACGTTAATTGTAAAAAGGAAAAGTTAATGATAGTTTTAATGTTAATTACTATTTGGTAAATAAAAGAAAAGTCAACTGAGTTAACTAAACTAATTAACTAGAGTTAGTTTGTTTGCGATCCCCCATCCAAGTGTGTTGAATTAGGTTGTCCAATTCGGTGAACGCTGCATTTGTTTTGGGCTTCTTGGCCCAAGTATGTGAGCCCTCTTCATTCTCTACAGTTGGATAAACCAACATCTGAGTGTCGTTGATCATTATTGCCCAGCTAAGTACTTCTTGTCCTTTGCCTCTTCTCTTAAAGACATAGTCTTCTATTTCTCTCTCTCTCGTCTCCTAGGTCTATAGCTCTAATAGAGGTGATTTCCTTATATCTCATCTTCTCGATCAATCTTTCACTCTCTTTGGAGCACTTCTTACTCATTCTCCGACGATCCCTCATTAATGTTGCACGGATCTTTCACTGGTGGTAATTTGGTGGCTGGGTCTGGTTGACCTTTGGAGTCGCGTCACCTGTTTGTGGTTGTCCGTTGCTATTCTTGGCTTCTCTGTCTTGAATACCGAGGTTGAGAGGGTGGAATACTTGATCCAGTAACTATTTCGTGTAGTTGTTATGTCCTGAGACTGAGTCCACAAAGATTAGTATAATCTTTTTTAATTTCAGCATTTACAACTTGTAACAAAGTGGCAATCAATGGTGGCTGGTCCAGTAAATTTCCACTCGATCTTGAGGTGTTCCTCGTTGACTTTAAGAACACCTAAACAGGTTGCTTTTGTGTTCATTGCTTTTGTTGGTCGGTGATTGACCAAGTGAATTATTCATTAAACCAAAGTGGAGTTTTTATAATATTGGCTAGTCCTATAGTGGTAAAGGTTGTTAGATTTCTGTTTTGCAGCCGGTGTGATTAGCTTCTAATGTGTGATTACAGCATCTTATGTGCGGCTACAGCTTCAATGGTTTATGTTAGGATAAGTTCATTTGACTTATGTTGTGAAGCCCACGGTTGTTTTAGTGAGGCCCAGATTAATTTCTTGGTTCAATCTATTTAAACCGTTGGATGATCAACTACCTATTTGATCATCACTGTCCATTTATTTTACCCTAATCTAATCCATTACAGCTCACCTGCTCTGATATGGCCATTCGCTGGCTATTTACTGATGTCATTATTTCCTATGCCTCCTGACATCTCGAGAAGCACACCCTCTGCCTCCTTGATTACCTCTCGTTGCTCTGATCCTTTTGGATGCTGTGTAGCTCATTTTCTTCTGTTCCTCTTGGAGAGAAAACCTTGAGCGATTCCTTGAGTGATACCTTTCTCTTCTCTTCATACCCGAAACTTGAGAGAGATTTCTTTAAACTTACCTTCGTTATTTCGTTGGTTGTTGATGGTGGATCTGGTAGTCTGATTCTTGACCGTGGAGTTGTGTTTTTCCTTCTTGATCCTCATCGTCAGATTCGTGGTGTTCAAGATATCGAGAAGTAAGGTGGAGGTAAATAAAGGCTAGGGTTCGAACATGAGGTTTCTCTGTGCTACGTCCGAGACTGAGCCCACTTTATTTGGCATAATCGTTCTCACTTTTGACTAGATCTGTCTATATGATCTTGTGTGAGTTCATATTTGTCTTTGTACTTGTTGTTTGATGAATAATAACATGAGTATTTTGGTTGTTCTTGTGATCTCGTCGCTCAACAGTGGTATCAGAGCGTGTTGATGTGAATCTTGAGTCGGTTTGACTTCTTAGTTTTAAGATCTGAACATCCTGAGAGACAATCTTTGCTTGGTGACTCGGATCTGTGATTTTTGAGTTGATTTCAGTTGTTCATTGTTCATATCTTACATGTATGTTTGATATGCTCCTAATTCGGTGAACTTGTATATGTGAAACAAGTTCTTAACTCGAGATCTTGTTTGTTGTCTTGAATCTGGTATTCTTAAGTTTGTGTCGGCTCTTACTTTAAGATCTGACTATATCCACTGTCTTCCTTGTGTCTTCACATAAGTTTACTGAGTGTAATCTGTTTTATGGACACTTTGTGTGACAAGATCTGTGGCTTTACTTCTTTTGTTGTGATAATCAAACTGCGAGGCTCGTTTATATCACTATCTTCTTCTTGTTTGATTTGTCTCTTGTTCTGCATGATGGTCGATGCTAAGAGATTAAGCAGTATTAGAACTGAAGTATCATGTTTCACTGAAAAATCTGATTATGGAGTCTGAAAAAAGAAAATAAAAGCATTATTATCTCATGAAAGGCTTTGGTCTGCTTTAGAAGAAGATCCTAAGAAAAAGGTTGTTGTGACAGAAACTTCTGAGAAAAAGGAATCAGTTGTTGAAGATGCATATAATTTGTCGATATTAAATTTGTCTGATTCTGTGCTTAGAAAAGTTGATGATTATGATGATGCTCTTCTCTGTGGAAGAAACTTAAAAATCTGTATACTTAACAATCAGCACCTAATCTAGCATATTTGAAAGGAACCTTATTCTCATAGAAAATGGATATTTCAAAGTCTCTTGATGATAACTTGGATGAGTTTACTAAACTGGTTTTAATTTTAAAAGGGACTGACCAAACTATAGATGATATAGGCCAAGCCATGATTCTTTTACAGTCTTTTCCTGAGGAATATTCTGTGGTTAAAAACTCACTGAAATATACTGGAGTGACTCCTATAGTTGAGTTGGTTGTGTCAGGTTTAAAGGCTAGAGAGCTAGAGCTGAAAATCAGTAAAAGAAGTAGCTCTGATCTGTTTGTGAAAGGAAAAACAGAAAAGAAAAATTCCCAGAAGAATTTTTAGTATGATAACATGGGTTCTTATAAGAAATTTCAGAAGAAGAAGCAGTTTGAAAAGAAGAAAATGAAAGATGATAGAAAATGCTATCATTGTGGAAAAATTGGCCATATTATGAAAAACTGTCATGCATTGAAAAACAAATCTCAAAATCAGAATAATAATAATTCTGCTGCGAATGTGAATGTGACTAGTGTTTCCTATTATTCTGAAGTGTTCAATTTTTCTGATCATTTAACAGTAAATGAGTGGATTATGAACTCTGGTTGTTCATTCCGGCATGAGTACAAACAAGGACCAGTTCATTGACTTTGTTGAAATGCATGATGAATCTGTTTTTTTGGGAAACAATAATATATGCCATGTTCAGGGAATGGGAAATATTCCCTTGAGATTGGAAAATGGTTCTACTATGTTGTTAACCAAAGTAAGGTACATTCCTGAGCTAAGAAGGAATTTGATTTCCTTGGGTGTTTTGGATGAATTTGGTTGTACATGTGTTGCTAAAAATGGGTGTTGAATTGTTATTAAAAACAATAAACCTGTTTTGAAAGGCATTAAAAGGCATGGTCTATATGTCTTGTGTGAAAAATACTATAATACTGAACCTGATTCTGCTTTATTGTCTGCTAAATCTGATTTGACTGCTTTGTGACACTTGAGACTTGGGCATGTAAGTCAGCAAGGTTTGAAAGCTTTAAATAAACAAGGTTTTTTGAAATTAAAATCTGCCTCTGTTCTTGTTCAGTGTGAAACATGTGTTATGGGTAAACAAAATAGACAAAGTTTTGGTAAAGGAATTCAACTAGCTAAATATTGTCTTTGATTATATTCATGCTGACTTATGGGGGTCTGACAAAGTGACTACACATGGGGGTAATAGATTTTTCTTTTCTATCATTGATGATTTTAGTAGAAAGGTCTGGGTATGTAGCGCCCCGTCCTGATTATTTTCCGGTTTGTTCAGGTGATTTTTATTTTGGAGTGGTCCAGGTCGAGTTCGACGGACCGGGTTGGTTTGGGCACGAGGGTCCGAAGTGTATGTCTTTTTCGATTTTATTGATTTTAAATTTATTTACGAGATTTTACGAAAATTCTTTTAATTTTTCGGGATTATTACCGTGTGTTTTTTAGATTAAAGTGTGCATCGATTTCCCCACCCACTTTTTCTTTTTCTCTTTCCTTTCCTTTTCTTTCCTTTTTCTTTTCCTCTCTCCTCTTCTCCCTCACTTCTCGAAACCTCTGCTCCTCCATCCCTTCGGCTTGCTTCTTCCACCGACGATGGGGTGACAGGTGGCCAGGTAGACGACGGCCGGCGAGGGAAGACAACGGCGAGATGGTGGTGGCTCGACGGCGGTCGGGCAACGGCGAGATCCACGTGCGGCAGAGAGAGAGGGAGATCGACGACGGTGATTCGGAGGTTGTCCGGCGAGATTCGCAACGGGTGAGGCTCGATCCGACTCAGGTATGAGTAGATCTAAGCTCCTCATGCTTCGATTCGTCTCTTTTTGTCCCTGATTCATGATTTTCGGTGTGGGTTTTTGTGGAGGCCGAATGGCGGCAACTTGGTGGTTGTAAGGGTGGCTGCCGGCCGGGTGGTGGCCGTGGGTGGCCTGGGTCGGTGGCTGGTGGCAGCCGCCTGTGATGGTGGTTTTCCGACAGCTCTGACGGTGGTCCGGGTGGGCTATCGGTGGCGGTTGGTTATGTTGGTGGTGGTTTTGATGAATGTGGGTGGTTGTGGTGGTGGTGGCTAGTGATGGAGGTGGTCGGATGGCGGCTGGTGGCGGCTAGAGGCTGTCGGAGCTATTTTCGGTCATCTCCGGCGAGTTGTGGCCGTCCGGGGGTTGTTTCGCGACCCTCGGGAGTGCCGTCTTTACTGTTTTAATTTATTTTGTGTTGAATTAATTTTTAGGATGAGTTTAGCATGATTTAGAATTGATTTTAGGTATCCTCGAGTAGAAATTAAATTGTATATATTTATGGTTTGTAGGAAAGGGACACGATTAGAGGCTGAGGCGGCTTTAGCTTGGTGCCAGATTGATTGACGATTGAGGTAGGGGTCCTTGGTCTCTTGTGGTGTTTATGTAGGATGCATACGTATTTGTTATTCGTGTATTTAATTATTGGGTTATATTATGAGGCATGATTATATTATGAGGCATGATTTTATTATGAGGCATGATTATATTATGAGGCATGGATTGATTGGATATGATTTATCCTGACGTTTTGCACACACTTTGTGCTGTTTTAAAAATGTGAATGTATTTAATCGGATTGAGACGTGTTTTGAAAGGATTATTAAAAAAATTGGATTTTAAATCATTATGGGATTTAAATAATGATTGGTTTTACACGCTTGCGTGGTTGAGATTGATGATG
>JAOWBR010068944.1:0-15128 GCA_028571145.1 Dionaea muscipula
CCTAAAAGACTAAAAAAAGGGATAGGAATTGGATGCAAATGCCTGATGGGTAGTTAAAGGTGAAACGGCTGTGACGACACAAAGAGATTTTGTCGTAATACGAGCACCACCTATGCGTGGCCAGCCGCATCACCATCTTCCAGCCGGCAGGGACCACCTACCTCTTTTCCCTCATCCTCATCCTCCAGCTTCCCCTCTTCCCTCTATAAATTGATAATCGAAGGCCAAGCTGAAGCTGAAGCTGAAGCTGTATCTGCAGCCCACCGCAACTTCTCAAGCCACCAGCTCGGCTCAGTAGTCTGCTCCTCCTCCAGCGGCAAACCATGGCCAAGTCTAGCATCTTTAGATCTATGATCATCTTCTTCCTCTTTGCTGCTGCGGTTGCTGCTGCTGCTGCTTCGGTTTTCGATGAGGAGATTGAAGAGATGGCAGCAACGCCGGCGCCGGCGCCTGATACAGGGGCCGGATTCTCTCTCACGGTGTCTGCTGTTCTTGCTGCGTTCCCTCTCATCTTCTCTCTGTTGTCTCTCTCTCTCTCTCTTCTGTCTAGGCACTGAATGAGCGTAGTCTGAGCTCGAAATTAAGTTGTTATGAGTTGAAGGCTTGAATTGTTTCATTTTGTAATTGCTAGCCAGTGGTACGGCATCCATAAATTGTTTGTAATAAATTTATAAATAAATCTTGTCCGTACATATGTTTTCCAAGGGCACGTATGCTCGACAATGAAGCGTACAGATTTTTAGAAATCGATGAACACACGAGGAACTATAAAAATATAAAGAACAAAGCAAGCAAGGGAGTAAGGGGAAGGTCCGAGGGAGGATATTAACATGCCTGTTCTATTATATATAGAAATATATATTGTCTTGTGTCTTGGATGGCATGGATGCAATGCAACTACCAGACCCTCCAGCAGTCTGTGGCACGAGCATTTCACCGGAGCACGAAGAAAGATTCTCGAGCATTTCACCGGAGCACGAAGAAAGAAAAACATGAAAAAAGAAAGAAAAGAAAAAACATGGGAGGAGGGGGATAGAGTGAAAAAGGGAAAGTGGGAGGAGGAGGAAGGAGAGTGAGAAGAAGAAGGCGTGAGTGATCGTGCAAATAATTATGCTAATCATCGTGCTTTCAAGAAATTTCCTATCTTTCACTCATCATTAACAAGCTGCATAAGTAAATCAACCAACCCTTGTATATCATTCTAGAGTATAAAGAAATGATTCTTTAGCTCCATAGTACAAAGCTTTTCTAGCATTATTATCAGTAACCTGGTATCCATATCTCAAGAAAGAAATTCCTCAAGAGTATGTATAAACGATACAATGGTACACTAACTCCCACGACCGCATATCCAGAAGTATCAGTTCTCATCTCAGAGCCAAAAAAAAAAAAGAAAATCAAAGACATCCAGAATTTTTTTTTTGAAAAAAAAAGGTCGAAATATCCCAAGAACTCTTCCACTATGCTCTACTAATCTTCAGTGAGGTGCTAAGTTTTTATAACTTTCTACTTTAAATCATACCTGAGAATCAGAGGCTGATCATGAGATTTAATATGGTTAGACAAGATGGAGCAATGCTGTACTTGTAATATCCACTTCAATCAAAGATTCTCTCCCCTGTTGAAAAAATTAGAAAGACGATAGCACTGAAAATACAGAGGAGTCCCGGTATAGCAAACACTGCTCTCCAGCTTTCTGGACTGGAGATATCAAAACCAGCGAGTCTAGCGGCTTCAAGAAGCTGGCCGGTGACCTCAACCCCAACGATGCCAGCTAAAGTACCAGCAGTATTAGAAACACCCATCACGATCCCTGCGTATCTGGGAGCTATATCCATGTGGTTTATGGCAAAACCAGCCCTCCCAAGAGCCAAGAAACCAAGAGCCACTGAAGAACAAACCACAGCCCCACCAGGAGTTCTGAAGATTGGCAATGCCATCAGGGCAAATGACGAAGAAATGAAGCCTATTGTGTTCAAGAGCTTTCTAGTTCTGGTAATATTCATTGTCTTGCTAGTGATGAGGTGGTCCGCGATCACACCCCCTACATTTGAAAAAATGAACATGTTCAAATAGGGCATCATCTTAGAAGACCCCATCTCCTGAAGACTAAGCTGGAGGCCTTGCTCAAAGTACGTTGGTAGCCAGTTCATAAGCACATACAAGGCATAATGAAATGTGAAATTATTCACCACAATGGCCCATACTGGCAAGCTGATAAAAATTTTCTTCCAAGGTATCTTGCCAGTTTTGCCCAAACCGCCTCCATTCTCCACTCTCAACTTTTGATTTCCTTTAACAGGCAACAAACTGTCTCCAAAGCCGGCTGCAGCTGCTTTTGAATTCTCAGATCTGGGAGGATCAGAAGCATATGTAAGCCATAGCAGAGACCACATGGCTCCAAGCACTGCTTCTACAACAAAGACGAATTGGGGTCCCTTAAGCTTTACCAGGCTTGGAATCAAAAGCATTCCCGCAGCAGCACCCAAGTACATGCCACTAGTTGTCAGAGAAACAGATCTGGACCTTTCATGAGGCGGCACCCACTGTGCTAAGACTGTGTGGATGGATGGGAAAATGAATCCTTGGGCCACACCAACAAGCAGGCGTGCAATGACCAAAATCACGACTCGGTTCGGATCTAGAGGGACTAGCGCACAAGTCAAAGACCATAATACAAAAGACAGGAGAAGGACTCGCCTTCCACCTATTTTTTGAGCTGCCCATCCTCCGGGAACCTGTGAACAGGCATACCCATAGTAGAATGTCGACAGTACAGTGCCTTTACTCGATTGACTGACCCCTACAGCATCAGCAGCAATGGTATATGCAATGGAGAACCCGACACGCTCTATATAGCAAACACTTGTACATATGAAGGTCAAAACTACAATCAAATAACGCCTGGGTAACTTTCTTTCATGCATACTTCACTTCAAATTTATCAAGAACCTATTTCTGGTTATAATCCTCCTGCTTTTGCAGTTTTCTTCCACCACGGAAACCTCTCTATTGTTCAATTTTCCTTCAATCAAGATCAGAGTTTCGTTTCCCCAACATGATACTGTTTCTATAATCTGGGAGGCCTGATGAAATATATGCATACCTGCGCAACCGAGGAGAAGTAGATCAATGTCAAGCTAAATGGTTCACAGCAAACCAAGGATAACATAATAAGGAATAACCCATTACATTCAATTTGTGCACCTCAATTAGACAAGTGCAAAGTGCACTTTGATGAAGACCATCAAAAGGAACTCGATCATGCGCTGACCAATGCCGGTAGCCACATCACAAAATGAAGGAGTACAAAACCAAGTATCCACAGAGATCCTATTGCAGTCAATGAATATTTTCTTGGATAAACAGCACGAGATGCATAACGAACGCAGATGACACCAAATTGTATAACACAAGTGCAAAGTGCACTTTCCATCAACTAGACAAGTGAAAACTGCACTTTGATGAAGACCATCAGCATCACTTTACATAAGGAACTCGATCAGATGCTGACCAATGCCGGTAGCCATATCACAAAATGAAAGAGTGCAAAAGCAAGAAAAGCAAGAAACCAGAGAGTGCAAAAGCAAGAAACCACAGAGATCCTATTGCAGTCCATGAACATTTTCTTGGATAAACAACACGAGATGCATAACGAACGCAGAAAACACCAAATTGTACAACACAACAAAGAAGGGGAACAAACACAACACAACAAACCTCTGGCACGGAGAGGAGCTTGGACAGGATGGATTGCGAGATCTGCTAGTCCAGGTTGTGTTGGAACAGGTCCAATCGAAGCTCGTCCTCCGAGTTCCTCCGCAAAACCCTAGATCTCGGTCCTAAATCCTAGATTCTTCTCCTCCCTCTTCCCGTCACGGTCGCCGCCGTCGCCGTCATCGAGAGAGCGAGAGTGACTAAGAGAGAGAGAGGAGGATGGAAGATGACGAACCTGAAACGGAGGCGAGAGGAGGGGACAGAGAGAGAGAGAACGGAGGAGGGAAAGGGAGACCGTCGTCCGTCGATGGTGAAATGAAAGTACCAATCACATTCACAGTTAACCGTCGACCAGTCGATGGTCACTGAT
Organism: Dionaea muscipula; assembly: GCA_028571145.1. Taxonomy (NCBI): domain Eukaryota; kingdom Viridiplantae; phylum Streptophyta; class Magnoliopsida; order Caryophyllales; family Droseraceae; genus Dionaea; species Dionaea muscipula. Next base: position 4,088 of record JAOWBR010068944.1, read on the forward strand.
CAGTCAGCCCCTCTCAAAATCGAAACAATTTGAGCATCTCCATCAGATGATATAAATTTATAGTATGTCCTTTTCTCATTATTTATATTATTTACTTTCTAAATTTTTATTCATATTTAAAAAATTATTATACACTATTCTTATTATTCATCTATCATATTATTATATATTTTTTAAAAAACTCTAAATTTAAAATTATTATCCATTTACTCTAAAAATCATTACACAATACCTCTCACTATTCATCTACTCACATTTACATCCATTTTAAACTCTTTAAAAATCATTACATAATCCTCTCACTATTCCTAAACTCAAAACTCTCCAAATATTTTTTTACTGGTGGAGATGCTCTTATATTATTTTTCCTTCGTAAAACGGTAGAAACCGTAGAATAGTACGATAGGTGAAATTGACTATAATATTCTACCTTGTTTGATGAAAGGTTAGCACACTATTATAATTATTTTGATGAAACCATAATCTACAACTCTTTCATTGAAAAAATTTAAAAAATAAATTAAAAATGACGCACACCATTATTAGAGAGGTCTGCGCAGATTTTTTTTTTATGAGATGTAGTTTACGTATGTTCTTCTAGCGTACATCCTTACCAAAATGAAAATTAATTTCTAATTTTTTTTAAGATTAAAATGAAAGTTAATTGCCATATGAAATAAAATAAAAGATAATAGATACCGAAGTTAAGTTCTATAAAATTAACTTCTGTATATCATGTCAAGGGGTGTGTGCGGTGTCAGGGATATTTTTTTAAAAAATTAGGTTCTTTATTTATTTTTTACGATAAAAATAAATTTACCACATTTAATCAAATCTCTGTATCTTCATGAACATCCAGCAACAATGGAACGTTGTTCCTTCTCCGATTTCTGTGTGGCTTCACTGTTACCATTTCAACACATACACTAAACATAGAATATTTAATACTCAATCAATTAGCCCTATTTTATCACATATCTAATCATTCAATCATGTTGCATTACATTCATTCACATAGTCAATTACTCACACATATTTATACATTGTTTATGACTCATCACAATCTCAATCAAGTCAACAGGCTTAGAAGGAATTATATCAGTCCAAAGATGAGGGGGGGGGGGGCATGGAGTCTCCAGAATGAGACGCTTGAACTTTGCCCTCCTCACCAGCAAACTTTTGAACGTCTAGAACCAAAAATAGTCATCGTGGGTGAAATGGATTGTAGATAAATTTGAGAGGTAATTTCTATATTGAATAGGAAATTACAATCACTCAAAGTATTTAACAATCACACAAATCACACACCTAAGACAACACTTCTCTAGTTTACACAACTCTTCCTTGTGTTTGTAACTTGTAGATGAATTTTATGTTGTGATTTTACAATGTACCGATGGGCTCCTTTTATAACATAAGAAAGCCTACAATTTTTTACTAACAATGGCAGTGGAGCTTTGGCCGGTAATAATTTTTCACAATTGTTTGCTGCACGTTTTTCATTTTCCTGTCGTCTTTATTTGACTAAGGAGGAGATAAGAGAAAGAGAGTTGGACGGTGCAAATTTTAACACTCCCCCTCAACGACTACTCTCTCTTATTACTGAACGAATAGTCATACCAAGCTACTTTCGAAACTGTTCAACCTTAGCCCCGTTGAGTCCTTTGGTGAAGATGTCTGCAACTTGATCATCGGTCTTGACATACTTCATCTCAACATCTCCAAGAAAAACCTTCTCACGAACAAAATGATAGTGAACCTCTATATGCTTTTGTCTGTGCATGAAATACTGGTGATATATGGGGAAATTCCCCCTATACACGTGGACAAAAGGATAAGGGATACAACCAATTTCATTCGGATTCAACTCGGTGTAGAAAACCCGAGTCATTTTTTTCACAAGAACTGTCCGGGTGATTAGCCCGGGTGATCAGCTCGGCGGATCAGCGCGGCAAGAGGAAGGAGCACCCCAGCTCACAGCTCCCAGATATGATTAGTCCGGGTGATCAGCTCGGGTGATTTGCCCGGGTGATCTGCCTGGGTGATCAGCCCGGGTGACCAGCCCGGATGATCAGTCCGGCACCAGTTTTTGCCATTTTTTGCCATCTCATTTGGCCAAAGACATGATTAGCCCGGGTGATCTGCCTATGTGATCAGCCCGGATGATCATCTTGTCGATGACCAACCCGGCCAGGTTGCACGGGCTCATCGAAGCACATTTCCGGCGTTGGCCACCATTCCCTCCGGCTAGCTGAGCACATTTCCGGAAATCTCGGCGGACGAGCTCCATACTTTGATGGAAGGTTCTTTTCCTCGCCAGGAGACTACAGCTCCTGACCGTTCATCAATCGGAGCTCCGACCAGGTCACACGGGCTCGTCGAAGCACATTTCCAGCGTTGGCCTCCATTTCCGGCTAGCTGAGCATATTTTCGGAAATCTCGGCGGACGAACTCCAAACTTTGATGGAAGGTTCTTCTCCTTTCCAGGAGACTACAGCTCCAGACCGTTCAACAATCGGAGCACCGGCCAGGTCGCACGAGCTCGTCGAAGCGCATTTCCGGTGTTGGACTCCATTTCCTCCGGCTAGTTGAGCACATTTCCAGAAATCTCGGCGGACGAGCTCCAAACTTTGATGGAAGGTTCTTCTCCTCGCCAGGAGACTACAGCTCATGACCGTTTATCAATCGGAGCTCCGGCTAGGTCGCACGGGCTCGACGAAGCATATTTCTGGCGTTGGCCTCCATTTCCTCGGGCTCGCTGAGCACATTTCCAGAAATCTCAGCGGATAAGTTCAAAACTTTACGGGTAGATTCCTTGCCTCGCCAGGAGCTCACAGCCACCGACCGTTCATCAATCGGAGCTCCAGCTAGTCCGCACGGGCTCCCCGAAGGTCTCAGTGGCATAACCATAAATATGCAACTTCCTCCTTATAAATAGGGGCTCACCCCCCAGGTATTTTGGATCGCTGTTTTCCGACTTCTGACGTTAAGCTTGATTCCGCATCTTGCTTTCCTCGACTGACTTAAGCATCGAAGCGGTCGTCCCGGGCTTAAAACCTCGGGCTTTCCTCTGACGTGGTTTGATAGTCTTTCCAGGTCCAAGAGTTGATCTCCTCATTTCCGAAGCCGATTCAGCGTCGGCTTAGCTTGTTGAATCGGTTTTCCTTGCTCAGACGACCAGAAGCGGTTCTCAAGCCTTAGGTGATATCGCTTGGCTCATTTTCAGGCGATAACAGGAATGTAGTCAGACTGCTTGGAATGAAGTAAAACACAGTGTACAGGGTTGTGCACGCGGCCCAACCCATAATTAACCTGGTCACGACCGGGACGACCCTGTCATGCCCTTGACTAGTCCCTGCAGCCAACCTATTTAATTCTTCATTCTGCAGATCGATTTCTCTCTTCCTCATTTAAACCCTAGACGTGAGCAGCAGCCATTAAGAGATCTAGAGGGCGATAGAGGCCCTGGGAGCAAGAAGCGGTGCATCAGCGATCATCATCAAGCACTCGACGGGGCAAATACATCGGCGAGACGCGCGTTAGCAAGATCCATCCATCCATAAATTTGGTATTTTGGCTTGTAATTAAAGTTTATATTTTTATTCTACGCCGTTGTTGGATATGTGTGATTGGACGATGGATACGATGATGGCTTGATGCTAGGGTCTTGATTTGTATAAACTGAACCTTTGAACTTTGTTTCGTCGATCTGTTTTGTTTATGACGTTTGTGACTGACGCCTAGGTTAATTGATTCAATTGGAGCATACACCAATTTATTATTAACCGAATCAAACAACCGATCTACGGTCAAGCCCTAAATCAATCCGCTAAGCAACGAATCTGGATAGAACGATAAAATCTCTGATTCGTGCGCAACATGGTTTCAAGTTCGCGCGACTGCCCCAAGGGAAATTACCCCAGACACAGCCGTGTCAGTATTGATAAGCCCGTGTCCGTCTCTTGGAACACGATCGTGATTGGTGAATCACGGTCGTGGCTAGCTCTAATCCATCCGCTCGCTGGCTGCTCACCTTTGGTTGAATCGTCGCTACTTTAGAGGCATCTGTCTTTAATTTCATTACGTTTTATTTATTGTTTTAAAATCAATCGAATCTCACTTCGATATATCTAATGCTAGGAGCAATTATTTAATTCAACTCGAAGATTTACAAACCGTCCCTGAGGATCGACCTCGTGCTTACCGTTAGCTTTTGTTAGCAGTAGGTACGTGGTTTATAAATTCTAAATATAGCGCGCCCGACGACGCGTGCTGTCATTTTGGCACCGTTTCCAGGGACGGTCGTTTAAATTTTTTTAGGTTGAATTATTTTTGTTTCTAGTTGTAATTTTTAAGTCTTTTTAATTTTTGTTTTCAATTCCGCTTTATTGTTTTGCTGTTTCCTGCATCCTGTTAGATGTGTATCCTTTATCCTACTTTCTAGTTAGTTTTGGACTTGCATGCTAGGGCGTAGATCCTGACGACCTCGACTTGTTAGGATAAATTTAAACTTAGAAAGGTGTAGGAACAAAAAGAACTAAAACCCACAGACTGACACTATTGAGGACCTACCACAAAACCTTCAGAATAAACAAATTCCACCATTAAACGCGAATGGTCCTGTGAATGGGAACAACAGGGTAGTCGGGGATCAAGCTACTAATAATGGACTTAATGCTGGGAACAACGGGGGTAACAATGGGGAAGCACAACCGTTGCACGCGCATTTCATCCCAAACGTGTACGACACAACATCGTGCATCGTCCTTCCCATAAAAAATGCTGCCCATTTTGAGATTATGCCCGACACCATTCAGTCACTTCCTACTTTTAATGGCCTATCTCAAGAGGACCCGTATAGCCACTTGCCTGAGTTTCTTAGCATCAGCTCGACCCTCCGGATTAATAATTTTTTGGTTGGTGTCATGAGACTCATTATGTTTCCATTCTCCTTAAGAGGCCAGGCAAAGCACTGGTTGCGCACTCTGCCACCAAACTCAATTAGATCGTGGGAGGAGATAAGTGTTGCATTCCTTCGAAAGTATTTTTCGGTTGGGAAGACATTGCAGTATCGGCGTGAGATCACCACCTTCTAGCAGCACGATACAGAGCATTTATTTGAAGCTTGGGAGCGATTCGGTGATCTGTTGCGTAAATTCCCTCATCACGATATCCCCAGATGGCAGCTTGTTCAAAGTTTCAACTTTGGCCTCTTATCAAGCCAACGTCAGATGATGGACGCCTCATGCGGAGGGTTCGTGATGACCAAGGACGAGAATGAGGTATGGGTGTTCTTTGAGAATTTAAGTGACGCATCCCAACTTCAATCCACTTTCGATCGGAGAGGTTGACCAGTTGCTGCTCGCACTGAAAAGAAGAAGGATGTGAATGAGCTGAGTGTCATTGATACACTCATATCCACTTTAGTAGCACTCTCCGACAAAATGGAGTTGCTTTTAAAGCGAGATGTCCCCACTACCCCCGCACCTATTAATATTGAGCCTTGTGTTACGTGCGGTAGCACGGCACATCATTGGACGGTATGTCCGTCAACCCGACCACTTTCACCTGATCCAACAGAACAAGTCAACGCTGTTTACAGGTATTACCCGCAGCATCCTGCGCTTTCATGGCAGAAGCCACCACCACCACAGCCGCAACCAGCCATAGTTATTTAAACATCGCAATCATCGCTAATGCAGCCAACACCCACACCATTTAAGGCGATGATGATTAAATCGATGGCTGAACAGACAAAAATGCTGACAAGCTTAACTGAGACCCAGCAACAAGTGAGCATTAACACGCAATCGATTGCAAAGTTGGAGACGCAGGTCGGGCAACTTTTGAGCACGTTAAACAGGGAGGACGAGTGCCCAGCCCAACCTCCCAAGGGGTAGTGATAAAATGAGCAGGATTGATTTTTCTTTATAAATAAACACTTTTCCTTTCTTAGAGTTTAGTTTTGTTTAGTCGTCTTAGAAATTTGGTTGTTTGACTGAAATTTCGGAGCCCTACTCCATTATGTGGTTCTAACATGCTTGTTGATAGGCAAGGTGGGGGGTATAGGACGCCGAAACGTTCTTTGCTAATTTTTTCGACTGCTTTTGCGGAACTTCGTGTTGACGAATTCCACCTCTCTGCTTGTCTTAATTGCCAACAATTACGTTAATGCTACTCTGAAGGTTCTCTTTGGAGTTAGCAGAGGTCGCTCCTGCTCACCCATTGCACTTCGGGTGACAAGGATAGCAACGCTGGAGAAGCACCGAATGACCCTACAAATGGTTAAATTTTCCACAGACATTTCCCTTTTTTTAGTTGTCAGAGTCGTCTAGCTAACTTGATATCGGCTTAGAACTTTTTGTTGTTTCCCTCATTTTGGTTCCAGCTAGGATGCCGGTAAGTAAGTTGGGTGTGCGAGCTCCACCTTCCTTCTTGCAGCATTTACCTATGGCATGGTTACTGCTACTTTGGAGGTATCCTCTAGAGTAGTGGAGACCGCTCCTGCTATCCCATTGCACTTCGGGGTGGTAGGGACAACACCGTTAGAGAGACTGAGGAGGACTTAGACCATTGTTTGAGTAACTAAGACAGTTCTATCCTTTTTCTATTTGTTTTGTTTAACCCTTCTGTTGTTGTTCTTGTTTTCTTTGTAGGTCAGCTTGCACGGATTTCAGACCCTACGCAGCTTCCAGGTGATATTTTTTCACTCTCTCACGGGACTCTCGAGAATAAGTTAGGGGGAGTGGATTGCGCTTTTAAATTTTTTGCCTCTATTTTAAAATTTTGGCATGCGCTTTATTGTCAGTTTACCTTGTTTATTTCTAGCCTGCTGCATGATAGTTAAATTTTCTATGTTGTATGAACTTTTGTTCCATTAGTACGGTTTCCCTGTCATGCATTCTCTAAGAATTTGATTGACTTAGGCTAGTTTAGGCTTGAACTTTCATGACAAATTTTTTGGCACTAATCCAAGTTTGTGGTAAGAAGATGATGTGGAATGCATAGTTAGGAATTTATTTGGTACAAGTCTCCTTGTCTATGAGTGAGAAAGTTGAGAGCAATATAAAATTAGAAAACTGTAGTGGTTTTTATTGCGTTAGTGAAATGAATTTTGGAATTTTAGGGACTTGGGTTGTGTGAGTTTGAACTCTGCTTAAGAGATGACGATTACCAATATTTCTTGATTAAATTTGAGCCTTCAGAATTAATTTTTTATTCATCCCAATTGCATCCCTGTTGAGCCTTAATTAAACACAATTTCCCCTCCTTCGAAATATCCTCTTTTTGCGCCTCAGAGTTTTTCTGCAGATTTTTGCTCTGGGTGTTCTGGGTATGTTTTGGAAAAGTAATGGAAGGGGTGATGGGAAAAAAAAAACAAAAGTATGAATGAAAAGAAAGGAGAAGAAAAAAAATCAAAGAAGGGGAAGCGGAAAGAAAAGAGGAAAAATTCATCAAGTTCGAAAAAAAGAGAAAGAATTATGAATGTTGAAAAAGTTTGATGTAAAAAAAAAACAAGGCATGAGAAAAAAAAAGCAAGTGAAGATGAGAAAGGAGTAGGAAAAGAAGAAAGAATTGTTTTTGTCCATTGGATGCATAGAATTGTATTCCTGATCAGTTTACCTTTCCCTGCAATCTGTTGGATTCCCTTTTCTTCCTTTTATTCTCTCCCTGGTCTGACTCCTGTTCCCCTATATCTACTGCCTACTTCCCTTAAAATTGATAATTCCGATCTTAAGCGGGTTTAAGTGGTAAGATTGGCTGTAATCCCTAGGATTGAATTCTATCACTAGTTCAATATTTACTAGTCTACAGTTTAGGATTGCGTTAATTTTTCTATGAGTGCTCTGCTTTGACTAGCTCCATGAGTGACTTCCTATATTTATTTATACACATCCCTGTGAGTTTCTAAGCTAGCTCTTATGCTAAATTTATTCCCTATTTATGCATGTTTGGCCTAGTGGTAAGATGGTTTTAACTTGGATGCACACACACACGCCTTGGTTATTCTTGTCTGGCTAGTTGTTAGTCATTTTCTGTTTGAGAGTTATGGAAGGGTGAACCTGGAATGTGTAGGGGTAGTTTCACAGCTTAGTTTTTCATCTTTTCATGTTAGCTTGTTAAGGGACCAGCAAGGTTTAAGTTAGGGGGTGTGTTGAGACGCAGAAAGTGCGCTCAACACATTCTTATTTGATGCCAAAATGTTTATATTTAGGTCCTAAACGCATATGTTTATTACGTATATTATTCATATGGTGCGATGCTGCATTACGTGTTTTCCACGTTTATTTTATGTGTTTCGCAGGTGAACCACGAGCCGGGATCTTAAAGGGTCAAGTCTGGACGTAAATCATCTCCCCATGCAGGCTCGAGCCCTCGGAAAATCGCCCGGACCGCTCAGCTAGGCCGCTGGACGCGGCCCAGCCCAAAAATAGGCTTGTCATGGCTATGACGATGGTGTCACACCCGTGACCAAGCCCTGTGCATCGTCTAAGCGACTGCAGATCTCGATTCCTCTTCTTCCTTCTTTGACGGCGGCTGCTGCTGGACACTTTGAAGAGTTCAAAGGCGATTTCCATCCTCAGGGCACGAAGTAGAGACGACGGTGGCCATCCACACACATCTGGCGGGGAAAATATACTGGCGGAGCGCGTTTCATCCGGATCCACTCATTGGGTATTGTAATTCTTGGTTTGATTCACAAAGTTCCCATCTTTTATGTGCCAATGTGCGGATTTGTAATTTAAATGATGGATCGATGGTTCGCTTAGTCGCTAAGGTTTGATTTGATGTGAACTGAACTAATTTAATTGCCCATCACTTGATTGACGATTATATATTTTTCGTTTGTTGGTTCGTTTTTGCCGTTAGTGACAGCCGGATAGATTAGGTTTCATGAATATGGATTCTAATCAAACTAAATGAACCACCGACGATCAACCCTTAACCTGATTAATCTGCTGACAATTGGGAATTTGCTGAACAATAAATCCACGAACCCAGGCACGACCGGATACAGGCTCGCGCTGATCCCTTAAGGAATTGCACCCGACACGACCGTGACAATCCTGTCACGACCGTGACAAGCTTTGAAGGTCACAACCGCGGCTGCTCAGTCACGGTCGTGACAAGCTTCGCCTACGCGCTGTCTTTGCTGCACGCCTTCAAGTCGAAACGTCGCTTAACCAGCGACACATATCTTTACTTTTATCGCATCTTAATTATTGTTTAGACCTAATTGAACCCATGTTCAATATATCTATCGCTAGGAGCAAGATTTAATTCAACTTGAAGATTTATAAACCGTCCCTGATGATCGACCTCGTGCTCACCGCTAGCTTCTAGCAATAGGTACGTGTTATTATAAATTCTAAATATAGTGCGCCCGACGATGCGTGACCGCGATCAGAGGAGCCCGCGACTAAGAGACTTCGGTCTGCAGATGACTAATCCTAGAGTATTTAGTCCGCGGCTAGAGGAGCCCGGACTCAGCACAGGTCAGTCCGCTGACCAAGACCGCAGGTCGCCGATCGCTTCCCTACACGCCAGCCTGAAACATGCTGTAATCTGTTGTAATAGGTTTGAAATGAAGTACACCGTAGTATTACGAACTTATAGGTTGTAATAACCGTTTTATTTCTTTCAATAAAGCTTGTGATTTCAATGTTAGCTTGCTCATTTGAATGTTGAATGTTGAGGCGGCCTCCTGAGGACGGCCTCGAGCCCTCTAACAAGTTTAATATATGTACAGGTTATACACACGAACTACGCGGAGTTGCCTACGGGCATACGCGACCGCGGAGTTGCCTATGGGCATACGCGAAGACGATGATGCCTACGGGCACACATGACAGCGGAGTTGCCTATGGGAATACGCTGAGGCGATGATGCCTACAGGCACACACAACCACGGAGTTGCCGACGAGCATACGTGAAGGTGGAGTTGCCTATGGGCATACACAAACGCGACGTAAGACCTATGGGCTACGCGTCAACAACGTGGAATTACCTAAGGGCATACACGACTGCATATATTGGCACCTGTTTTACCTCCAAACAATATTATTTAATATCACATGAAGCTAGGGGGCTTATGATAATAGGGTAAAAATACCATATTTTTATAGCACGACTTTTCAGCTACGATAGGCTCATCATGTACCCAAAGGCCCAAAAAGCCTAGGAGAGGCAGTAGGTCCAAAGGCCCTACAAGGGTAAAGAGGCCACATAGGGGGCCCCTCACGTGGGTCTCACAGGTCACAGCCCGCATATGACCAGGGTGGGTCCCACAAATCAGAGGTGAACCTCGCACGTGGGTCCCACATGACCAAGGTCCGCAACTCACGGGTGGGTTCCGCTACCCGACACGTGGCTCCATCGAATGAGAGACACATGGCTCCACTGGATGCGCGACACGTGTCACCATTCAGAATCAGACACATCGTTCCACTCAGGAGCCGACACATCGCTTCACTGAGAAGTGGACATGTGGCGGGTTTAACCTCTATAAATACCCCCTACCTCCTTTGATTTCCGGATCTAGATTTCAAGGTATTCTCATATATCTCTGAAATTTTCTATCTTTTAGGTATCCAGCTTTACAAGTGTCTGACTTAGGCATCGGAGGGGGAACCTCGAGCACGACCTCGAGACCTCTCTGACGAGCTCTCTTTGTGTAGATCACAGGGTTGACAGAGAGGATTGACGTCCCAGTAACCTCGCGACCTGCGACCTGGTGAACATGGTTGACATGGCAGGACAAGCGTTGACGTGACTGTGACGCTGACAGAGCTATTCCCCGCGATGGAGGAATATCGTGACGTGAGTGTCACCCGCAAGTGCACGGTCTATCGCATAATATAAAAGACATCAAACCCACGAGGAACTAGAGGAGAATACCAGATTTGTCACTGGAAATTCTTAGCTAGGCAAAAAGAAAGAAGGTGTCGAGTAGGAACTACTTGACAAGGAGAAATAGTCTGGTATTTATGTAGCTAAAATGAGATGCTGGAAGTAAAGGAAAACTTCAACTTCTCTGGAC
>JAOWBR010069055.1:0-15117 GCA_028571145.1 Dionaea muscipula
CATTTTCTACGCATCCACCGTTCGGATCGTCTCAAAACATTGTAGAATAAAAGTTGAAAAAAGTAGAGGTAAAAGTGAAGATAAAAGTGGAGGTCAATTAGCCTATCCGATATATATAAACATGGGAGGCTCTAAAAACTTGGTTTACTAAACAACTTCGAAAAAAAAAAATCTTTCAACCCCTTTGACGCTCTTAAGTTGAACGTTGTTTACGGAGCAAAGAAGGATATGATTTGGGCTATTGGACTCCCCTTGATAGCTTCATGGTTTTATACTTTCATTAGAAAATTCCGTCAATTGGGTTGAGTGACCCTTCTTTCTAAGTTCGGAGGTTCAATTACCTCGAGTTAAAGTTCATGATTGGTTAACCGAGTTCGAAGATCTCCTATACATTTTAGCCATAACATATTTAAAACCTGACTATAGAAAAAGCAAAAATACAGTGTAAAAACTTTATTAGATGAATTTATAGTGGCAGAAACAACATCTATCAGATGAATATTAGGGGATAGATGAAAAAACCATCTTGTGAGTTGGGCAGTGTTTATTTATTTATTTATTTTTATTTTTTTGCTTTGCTTCGGTTAAAAGAAGTTTTAACATTGTCCAAAAATATTCAACCCACTTTTATAAGTTGGGTCGTGTCTAAAAACAGTGTCCAAAATAGAATCCAAAAACAGTGTCAAAAATAGTATCCAAAAGTACCCTACTCACTTTGGTTGAGCAGTTTTTTTTAAAAAAAAAAATTTCCACCAAAATAAAGTTTAAAAATAAAAGCAAAAGAAAAATTAAACTACACATCCAGCTCACATTCGTGAGTTGAGTCGTGTATAAAATCGAGATGACTTACAATTTCATAGGAAATGCATTATTACTATTACATTTCATGACTTTTTTGAATTGGAGACAAGTTGTGAGAGAAACATTTTAAGCCAATCATAGGATGACACCCCACATGCAAGTGGGGGGTAATGTATATTTTTTTGGACCAATTATAGAATGACACCTCACATGCAAGTGAATGCATTTTTTAAATTCAAAATAGTCTTCACATAAGTTATCTCAAATATATTTTATAGACCAATCACATAGTAAATTAAAATTATCACATTAATTGTTTACCGTGCCTTGGCACGGACATCCGCTAGTTACTATTACATTGCATGATGTTTTAAATTTGAGATAAGTTGTCTCACACACATTTTGTGCTCCACTTGGAGGAGAGAGAGTGAGAGGAGGAAGAATAAATTATGGGGAATAAATAGCAATAATTTATGTAGAATAAAAATAATTAGTAATACATGTCAATAAAATAAAATTATCATATTAATTATTTACCGTGTCAAGACGGACATCCGCTACTTACTATTACATCGATTGAAGATTTTAAACTTGATACAACTTATATCTAATATAAAAGTCACATTAATAAGTAAGGATGAGAGTTTTTTTTTTTTTTTATCTCTATCTCTTTTCTCCTTAACAACAGTTTTGGTTTAGGTAAAAAAGTTAATATTTGTTAAAATGAAATAAAATTACCGCATTAATTATTTATCGTGTCTTGACACAGATATTGACCAATATATATACACACGAACACGACTCATTATGAGATACAAAAAGAAGTAGCTTTGCTAGGCATTGCGAAATTAACCCTGCGAACAACCTGCGAAATGAGGGTAAGTGGGGGAGTGGAGGGAGAATGTCAAGTGGGCAAGTGGGAGGTGTTGTGTGGGATCGTAGGGCAGTTGGCAGTCTCCCATCGCAGAGCCAAAGGATTTCCAAAAAGAAGAGTTATATAACAAAACACACAGGACTAAGACTGTTGTGGTCATCAGTACACGATCAGGAATCGCCGAGAAGGCAATGATTGGATGGCGAGTTTGGCAACTGGTTTTATGATTTTATCTTCTAACGGGGCTTGGGACGTTCTTTGCTCGTGACTGTAGGGAGTATTTAGCAGCAGTCATCTGCTCCAGCAGGTTTTCAAGTTCTTCCAAAACCTCTACCATCTTAGGCCGTGTTTTTGGCTCCGAACGAAGGCACCGGAGAGCGAGAGCAGCTACCCCAAAGGCAGCTTTATGGGGGTACTGCCCCTCCAGCTGCGTGTCCATGATTCTGTATAGCTTGCGCTTGTCTCCTAAATATGGCTTTGCCCAATCCACCAGGCTCTGCTCCAGCTTGCTTTTATTCCTATCTATTGCCCGGCGCCCCGTCAACAGCTCTAGTAACACGACCCCGAAGCTGTAAACATCGCTCCTCACTGTCAGGTGACCTGTTGAGCAGTAGAAAAAGGAGTCTTAATTTGCATAAAATCGTCGGTTCAAGAACACGATAAACAAAACAGATTTCAAAAGCCTTCCACACAATTAGTTATAGATTTGCTGAGTCATGTCTGATTTGTTCACTTCCACATCAAGCATGAAATTAGAGTGATGATAGCATATAAACATGTGTTGACTGAGATATGGGTCCAACGATGCTTGTGTGGCTATGAGTTCGCGGGTCTTTGAACCCTGATGCTTTTGTTGTTCGATTGTGTGATTGAAGGGCAAGAGATTTCTCTGCTCAATCCGTCTCTTCTGCAGCTTAGAGTTGGCAACAGGGCTGGGTAGGGCGGGGATTTGCCTCCTCCGTCCCCGTCTCCACGGGATTAAAAAATTCCCCGTCCCCATCTCCACCAGAAAAAAAAAAAAAAAATTTATTCCCCATCTCCATCCTATCGGATAACGGGGTCCTCATTTCCCCGTTCCCTTTTTCCTGTTTCCCCGTCCCCATTTCCAGTTTCCCCGTTTCTCCATCCCCGTTTCCTCTTAATACTGATTGGAAGACTGACTCCGATAAGGTGTGTTGTTGGTTCCAAAACCTCACATGAAATGTTGCAACACTAGAAACAGAAGTTTGTTGCTGCTAATCAACAGAACATAGTGCAAATTAAGACTAATTTCCAGTCAATCAAAAAGGAGGTGATAGCATTGAGCTTTACTTGGACAAGGTTAAAACTGCTAAATATGCTCTGGAAACTGTGGGTGTCCACTTGGATGATGAAGATGTTGTCACCGTATTGGGAGGTCTTCCATTTGGGCACACAACGATTAAGACTGTGTTTCGTGCTCAACATGAGAGTTGCACGCTGAGTGAACTAAAAGCAGCTGAGTATGACATTGAGTGTGAAGCTCAATCCGCATCTATGCTGCCCATTACTGCTCCGATGGCTAAAGCTAAATCTTCATTTCCGTATCCATCTACTGTGTCTAGGTGTCCTGTGTCCTCTCATGCTGATGATTTCGCTCCTTGTGTTGTGTTTCATGCTAATCACAACCAAGATGGCAGAGTCAGCTTTAGATGGGGTAATTTTGATGGTCGTGGTATGCCCAATCGAAGGATTCTCTTATGGTCGTAGTAATGTTGGTCGTGTCAATAGCCAAAGGGGTAATACATCCTGTCAATTGTGTTGACGACGGGTCATATAGCTAGGAATTGCTATGATCTTGCTAACTATGGTATGTCTAATAGGGTGCGACCGAACTGTCAATTATGTCACACAAGGAATCACAAAGTAGGTAAGTGTCGTCATGTTATTGGATTTGCAAACCAACAAAAGAGTCTGAGTCAGTCGAGTGGTGCCATGGGGGCTATGTTTGTTGCTAATACTTGTTATCACCCCTCCTTAGACGAGATAACGTGGTCGCGTCCCGAGAGCCACTAGGATATCGTCTTGCGATCTAGAACACTTTCGCAATCCGGATACCTCGCGATCTAGATACTTCCCTGCTGAGACAGCACTTCGCGATCCAGAACCTTTTTCGCTGGAATAGCACCTACAAACACAACAAACTCTACGTTAGAGGGGCCTAAAGTAGGTACCTCGGAAATACCCCTCTGACGCTCAAATCAGATATGTACTAGAGTTAAAGAGTTTTCACGATCAGGAGAGCGTACCTCAATGAGAGAGTCAATGACTCTATTTATAGAGTCCGGAGGAGGTACTCGTGAAATGACCGCTTCGCTCTTGATGTTTGTTAAGGAACATTCCAGAATATCTCCAAAATACCCTTGCGCTCGGTCTGTCTTTGTGGATTTGGGCCGGATCCGCATCCGGTCCAACTTCGTGTGGTCATTGCTTTCTTCGAAAAATACCTCCGTAGGGGTCTTCAAGATGGGCGTATACATGCCCTCGCGAGGTGCATACCCTCGCGAGTTGCATACCCTTGCGGTCTAGAACGCTGAGCGAACCATAGGCGTACGCTCAAGAAGGAATACACCCCCTTGGGAAGTCTGCTAGTCACAGACCGGTCCTGAGGAGAGTTGGCCGGTCCATGACCGACCACATGCATGGCCAAGGCCGGTCGGCCCGGTCCATGACCGGCCACATGCATGGTCTTAGCCGGTCCTGGCCACATGCATGGTCTTGGCCAGTCCATGACCGGCCACATGCATGGTCTTGGCCGGTCCATGATCGGCCATGCATGGGAGAGAGGTAGGCCTCGGTCGGTCGCCATGCGTGGAGGAAAAGGAGGCTCGTGGCTGGTCTTTGACCAGCCCTAGGGTGCTCACGGTCATGACCAGTTTATGACCAGCCTTAAGGAAGCCAAACCGGTCATGACCGGTTTTGGGGGTGTCTGGATACAAGTCAAGCCCATTCATGCTTCCACGCTCCCAATGGCTTCGATATCCATGCCGAATAATCAGGGCGTGTTTCTCGAATATATCAACGTCGGTCTACATCGTGCGCCTACATGGCAGTGGTTGGATCAATGTTTATCCACGTGTCCCGGTACCTGCCATACACGTGGCGTATTTTTCCCGAGTATAACATTTGGCCCCAACCCCTTGGCGTATTCTATCAAGAGTTAAGACATAGGGTTTGACGTTTCGTGACCGAAAAATACACCAACGGTCTTTAAGTTACAACTTTGCTTGATTAGCCCGTCTAGAGCCGCGGTTGCCCGTGGGCACACGCTTGGATACTCGACTCTGTCGAGTGCTTACGCATTTGTTTAAATTTTGTATAACGCATTTACGTCAGGTTCCCGACCTAATATGTGCCCCCGGTTATAAACCTTTTCGAGCTCTTAGTCATCTAAGAACCTGACTGCGTCTGTTGTGATAGTACGTAGACACCAGGTTCCCGGCCTGATGTGTGCCCCCAGTTTTAAAACTTTTCGGACTATCAGTCATCTAAGAACCCGATTTGCCGCTGATCATCATGGATATCAAGTCCCCGACCTGATTTTTGCTTCAGGATTTAAATCCTTTTTGGCTATCGGGTGCTTATGAACTTGATTTATTGAGCTTCTTTTCGACGCCCGTTTACTCTTATGTTTTTCAGAGTAATTTTAGCGGTAGGCTCTTATGTTTTCGGAACCTGCTGCACTTTGGTTTCGCGGTTGCTAATTACGTAAATCCATCGTGATGGACTCGCGCTTGATGATTTGTTTATCATTGAGCACAACTAGAATTTAAAAACTCTAATTTTATGCATCACGTTTGAAGGATTACATACGATATGCTATATGCAGTCGGAAAAGTAAAGCTCGAACATCTCAATGAAGTTCTTATTCTACTCGATAACAAATGTCTTCTAGATGACCGTGCCATTTTTAGGATTCCGAGCTACGGCTGTGGCTGTGATCTCTACCTTGACTCCTAAAGGTCCAGCGATCCGTTTGTCTACCCCCCAACCCTCAGTTTTCCGGGGGCTCCCTTGAGTATCTAAACTGGAGTCCTCGCTGGTTTTTTCATGAACTCCAGTAATCCGAGCATTGAACTCATAGCTTGCTTCTCCTCGAAAAGCCATCGTTCAGGTCTTTCAATGCCATGTACCTTTTCGCTCATTGGAGGAACTTGTCAAAAGTCTCTGGCATGTGCGTGCATCGATAGGTCATCCCTGAAGGGTCCGGACCGAAACCCAGTCATGATAGCTGCAGTGACGACGTCTTTTTCCACACCTGAGATTTCCACGTACGCTTTGCTGAATCAGGACAAGAAGTCTCAGAGGAACTCATCTGCCTCTTGCTTCAAATCGAAGTTGGGAATGGATTTGGTGAAGACGGAAGAGCTGACAAATTGTACGATGAATTTCTCACCAAATTCTTCGAAACTGGAGATAGAATTTGACGGGAGACGGTGGAACCATCGTCGGACCTATCCCTTGAATGTGCTCGGAAATGCTCTGCACATCATTCCGTCTGAAAAATTTTGAAGACTCATATGGATCTCATAGTGGTTGAGATGATCTTCTGGATCTTCAGTTCCGTCATAGGAATCTAAGGACGGGAGGCGGACATAGTCCAGACAATAGTCCTCCATTACGTTCTAGATG
This sequence comes from Dionaea muscipula, assembly GCA_028571145.1. Classification (NCBI taxonomy): domain Eukaryota; kingdom Viridiplantae; phylum Streptophyta; class Magnoliopsida; order Caryophyllales; family Droseraceae; genus Dionaea; species Dionaea muscipula. Next base: position 6,326 of record JAOWBR010069055.1, read on the forward strand.
AAGGATTGAGTTGTTCGTCCGCAACTTCCCTTCCTTTGTGGCCTGCGGTCCCTCGAGGTTGAAACTCGTGAGTGGGATCCTTCGGCTTGCCGATACGGTGTTGAACGTCGACGATTTCCCCTGCTTGGCATCATCATCTTCTTCACTCAGAGTGTTACTCATCGAGTCGACCGGATCCAATGGGGTAGACGGTCTAGTTCTTGACATGCGCATGGCCTCTCTTTCCACCCTTTGTGCTGCACTCCTGCGCGGTTTTGCTCTCCGTTGCATTTGCTTACTCCGCCGTTCGGTGGAGGGTCCAGCCATGGTAGCCTCCCAGCCTGTCGGGTTGGGTGGCACTATGACAGGCACACCGATGTAGCGAGCCGTTAAGATCTAGTTCACACTATCTATGAACAACTTTACAAGTTGTTGAAATTCTACCCGGATGACGGGCTCGTCATCGCCAGGTCTGTGACGGGGGAGCATGTTTACGGCATTGCGCTCCCCTTGTACAGCTTCGTTGCCCTCTCTTGTCGGAGGGTTGCTCATGCGTTGGTTCTCGGGAGGTTGAGGATTACCTCTTGTGTCCATGTCTGAGAATTATTTGGAAACGTAACTTCTTGTTACGTTTTCCACAGACAGCGTCAAATGTTATCACCCCTTTTTGGACGAGGTGACATGGACGCGTCCCAAGAGCCACAGGGTTATCGTCTTGCGATCTCGACATCTTCGTGACCAGGACACCTTCGCGATCCGAACACCTTCGCGATCTGGATACCTCGCGATCCGGATACTTCCCTGCTGGGACAGCACTTCACGATCCAGTACATTTTTCGTTGGGGTAGCACCTCGCAATCCGGTGCCTACTTCGCTAGGGTAGCACCTGCGAACACAACGAACTCTACGTTAGAGGGGCCTGAGGTAGATACCTCGGGAATACCCCTCCGACACTCAAGTCGGATATGTACTTGAGTTAGAGAATTTTCACGATCAAGAGAGCGTACCTCAATGAGAGAGTCAATGGCTCTATTTATAGAGTCCGAAGGTGGTACTCATGAAATGACCGCTTCGCCCTTGACGTTTGTTAAAGAACATTCCGGAATATCTCCGAAATGCCTTGCACTCCGTCCGTCTTTGTGGATTTGGACCAGATCTGCGTAAGGTCCAACTTCGTGCTGCCATCGCTTTCTTCGGAGAATCCCTCCGTAGAAGTCTTCGAGATGGGTGTACGCATGACCTCGTGAGGTGCATACCCTCGCGAGATGCATACCCTTGTGAGTTGCATACCCTTACGAGTTGCATACCCTACTCCCTTACGAGTTGCATATACCATCGGGAATTCCATGCTGTTGTGGTCTAGAACGCTGAGCAAACCATAGGCGCACGCTCAAGAAGGAACACACCCCCTTGGGAAGTGACCGGCCCTGAGGAGAGCTGGCCAGTCATCCAGTCCATGACCGGCCACACACATGGCCAAGGCCGGTCCATGACCGGCCACATGCATGGCCACGGTCCATGGCCGGCCACATGCATGGCTAAGGTCAGTCCATGACCGACCATATACATGGCCAAGGTCGGTTCATGACCGGCCACATGCATGGCCAAGGTCGGTCCATGACCGACCATATACATGGCCAAGGTCAGTTCATGACCGGCCATATGCATGGTCTTGAACGGTCCATGACCGGCCACATGCATGGTCTTGGCCGGTCCATGACCGACCATACATGGGAGAGAGGTAGGCCTCGACCGGTCGCCATACGTGGAGGAAAGGGAGGCTCGTGGCCGGTCTGTAACCGACCCTATGGTGCTCACTGTCATGACCGGTTTATGACCGGTCTTAGGGATGTCAAGACCGGTCATGACCGATCTTGGGGGTGTCTGGATACAAGTCAAGCCCATTCATGCTTCCACGTGCCCAATGGCTTCGTTATCCATGTCGAATAACCATGGCATGTTTTTCTTGAATATATCAACGTCGGTCCACGTCATGCGTCTACGTGGCAGTGGTTGGGTCCACGTTTATCTACGCATCCCGGTACCTGCTATGCACGTAGCGTATTTTTTCCGGGTATAACAATACTCATGATCAAGGCCTTGATAATTCAACTGTGTGGATGGCAAATTCCGGAGCCATAAATCACATGACTAGTGATGTGAGTCTCTTACATAACATCACTGCCTAACGTACCAATGATTCGGTACAGATTGACAATGGTGAGCATCTTTCCATTTCTCATACGGGGCTAGTACTCTTGGTAATCTAGCAATGTCAAAATGTGCTTTCTATTTCTCTTCCGGCACTTGGGTTTAAGACTTCTCTTGTTGATCCATCCCTATTTGTCAAGATTGATGATATCTCTTGTACATATTTGTTGTTATATGTAGATGATAGTATGCTCACTAGAGATTCGGCTCATATAATGGACAATATTAAGCATCAGTTGAAGTGCAGGAATTTGACATATCTGATTTGGGCAGGCTTCATTATTTTCTTGGTTTGGAGGTGAGATATCTCCCGGATGGCAATGTGTTTGTTACTCAGCAACAGTATGCTAAGAATGTTTTGCACAAGGCAGCTTTGAATGATTGTCATGTTTGTTCAACGCCTTATCAAGCTGGTGTTAAGCTTATCCATGACGTTTGAGTTTCGGAGTTTGGTGGGATGTTTGCAATATCTAACATTCACCAGATCGGATATTGCGTATGGTGTTAACTCTGTTTGTCAATTCATACAACATCCTACGGATCACCATCTTCAAGTTGTCCACCGGATTTTGCGTTATGTCAAGGGGATGCTTGTGTATGGTCTCTTAGTTCAGAAGAGTGTAGCTGTCAATGTTACTGTACGTTCCCCGTTGTGTTCATCAACGGTGGAAGGAGCTTTCTGTGATGTGGTCTGTGATGCAGACTTGGCAAGCGATCCCAATGATCGGAAATCGACAGTTGGTTTTGTCATTTTGATTAATCGCGCTCTTGTGTCCTAGTGTAGTCGGAAGCAATCATCGGTTTCTCGGTCCTCCACCGAAGCTGAGTATCGTTCCATGGCCGATACTACTTCAGAGATTCAATGGGTCACTCATCTACTACACGACATAGGTTTTCTATTGCAGCATAAGCTTGTTTTGTCCTGTGATAATGTTTCTGCCATTGCCCATGCCCATGATCCTGTGCACAAGTCCAAGCTGAAACATGTCAAGGTTAATGTTCATTTCACTCGAGAAAAGGTTAGGGAAGGTGCTCTTGTAATTCATTTTGTCCCGTCTACGACTCAATTGGTTGATCTTTTCACCAAAGGTCTCGGCTCTCCTCAACACATGTTATTTGCAGAGCACCTTGCTACTTGGTGCCCAGCATCAATCTGAGGGGGTGTTAAAAGGGTATAAAGGGTATGTGTTAAAATTGAGAGATGTTAGGGGTAATAAGGGTATTTTAGGGCTACTATATAATGTCTAGTTCTGTTGTAGATGTGTATGAGAGGGACCAAGATTCTCTTTGAATTCAAGAGGCTCAAGAACATGCCTCATCTGTTCTCTCGATTCTCTCTCATCTTCTCCAAGGATTTTCAAATATAAGTGCATATTAACCCATCGGCTTACCTCTGCCAATTTTATTGGATCGGGGCCCATGCAAACAACGATTCAACAGCCACCATAATCATCGGTGATAACAAGTTAAAAGAAACCCTAAGTCATGTCAAGACTCAATCCGGCCCAAGGAGTGAGTCCAAGCGATACTATGGCAGAGGCCCAAATGAAGACCCAACCCGTAGATAAGGCCCACGGGCAATGGGCAGCGATCTCGAGCATCGGACAAAGAGCAACGCAGCCGGACACATAACCCAAAGCACCGCCTCTGGAGTCCGAATGGGTTTGGCTAAAGCTCAATGGGCTGGGCCCTTAAGAGTAAACGGGACATTTCATAACCACCAAGTGGGAAAGATGATCTCCTATAAATACCCCTCCACATCCGAAGTATTAGCCATTCACAAAAATAGTGAAAAACTTCAACTTTCAGCTATCCTTTGTGATTCTCAACAACCAAACTGACTTAGGCATCGGAGAGGGATCCCCGAGCTCCGACCTCGGGCCCCTTTTGACAAGCTCAATTCTCACAGAATCCCAGCACTATAAGATAGGACGTGATGTGACTGTGACGCACAAAATGACAATGGTATTTTCAACCGTTATCAATTAGAGTGTCGTGTTTCATTTATCATTGAACAGATACAAGGAAAAGAGCTGATCAGCAGCTAATGAGGCAGTAAGTATATACCTGTAGCTACATATTCTGGTGCTGCATAGCCTCTTGTACCCACGACCTGAGTCGATACATGAGTTCTATCTCCAGTCGGGCCTGCCTTAGCCAAACCAAAATCTGAAAGCTTTGCATTAAATTCCTGCATTTCATATCATATGAGAAAATTAATATTCTAGCAACTGAATTGAAAAAAAGCGGGACTGATGACTACAAAGTTTAAATCTCTTTGTTTAACCATACTGCATCTAGGAGCACGTTGGAAGCCTTAAAATCCCGGTATATGACTGGTGATTTGCCATCATCCTGCTCATGTAGGAAAGAGAGTCCTTTGGCAGCACCTATAGCCACTTTCATTCTTGTTGCCCAATCAAGTGGCTGAGGCCCTCCTGAAAAAACAGCGTGCCATCGAAAGTTAGAAACATGGACTCATCACCAAGTTTTTATTTTAGCATATAAAACATACAAGTTTGATCAGCACCACACAAACACGGTAGAATAGCGAGATTTTACAAATAATCTAGAACAGTATTGTAACGACTCACTTCTGAAGAGATGATTTTCTAGGCTTCCCCTTGGCATAAACTCGTACACCAATAGCCGGCTATCACCCTCTAAACAGTAACCGATGAGCTTCACCAGATTTGGATGATATAATTGACTGAGATAATTCACTTCTGTCTGCACCCGAGTTATCCGTTAGCAAATAGCACAAGAAGTTCTTCACAGGTATTAGGGAGAGCACAACTGACGGTCCGAAGACCACAATAAAAAAGTTGTATAAGTATGTGTTGAACTCATATCTTAACTCAAAAGCTTAAGTTGATGGATTATGGGTCAATACAAGTCTCGTGTCTCATGTGAGAAACACAAACTCACACATGTCTCAACAATAAGAGTGAGAGCAAAAGTGAAGAACCATACCAGCCACTCCTTGTGCCCTTGAAAACCTTCGGGCTTAAGCTTCTTGACAGCAACAACCATTCCTACCCCAGACTTGGTAGGTGCAAGTGTTTGTTCATCAATCCAACCTTTGTAAACATGGCCGAACCCTCCTTCTCCGATAAGGCTATCAGGGCGGAAGTTTCTAGTCGCATTCTTAAGCTCATTAAAGGTGAAGTCTTTTAAACCCGGGGATGACAAAATTTCACCTTCAGACCTAGGAGTAGGAAGAGCTTGAGCACTGTTTTTGAGACCATTGGTGCCGGCCACTAGGACGTGTGAACTTACAGATGGACCTGTTGGAACGACAAATAGTATACACGTTTCAGCTTTAACCCAAATAGTATACACATTTCAACTTCAACTTTTGAGAATCCTGAAGTTGGAGCGACAAATAGTATACTACACATTTCAGTATTTCAAGCAGTAGTGTAGCAGTCTTTCTAGTGCTCATAATAAAATCAGCTTAACCCAAGCTAGCAAATAACTTGTAAATCATAAGACCTTCCAAACATGGCTCTAATAGCGTGGTAGGAAAAGAAAAACAAGAGACAACGATGGAATTGAGAAATCTCACCACACCTTTTCTTGTTGTTAAGGTTGGCATTAAATACTGATATGAGAAGGTTTACATTGCGGGTGAATGTTTCATAATTATGGAAAGTACAAACAGCCTAGGAATAGCTATGACAAAATATAGCTACATCCATATTTATGGTTAGAGAATCACTGGAAGAGAAGGGCAATATCCATAGCTACTACTGCTTTCCATTTACCCAGACTACTTTCCATTTCCCAAATTCTTCTTGTTGGAGAATTCATCATCTCGTGAGTTATTAGTAGGTACTCCACCTAGTGGGAAATGATCGTGATGATGATGATGATGATGATTAAAAAGATGCACCAAATTTCACCCACATTCCATGTTTCAACCTCAATATGAATGCATATCATCTCCCTTGTCAAGTCCACTATAACAAGAATGCATAATTGGCCAAAAAGAAAGGAAAAGGAGCTAAAGTTGATAACCCAGAAAACCTAGGTTGGTTGATCAATAGCAATGAGAGAACATATCCATCCATTACCCTGCAGGCCTTCATCCCTTGTTCATGCTTGATTAATCAATAGCCACATAGAGTTCAGCAAATTGATGACAAAAAAGACCTTTTTGTCGACTCGGCCAAAAAACACCCACTAACCCAGGACCAATTCCTTCAAAAAATACAATTAATACCACAATAATTACTAGAACAAAAATGGATGCAGATTTCCAACATCATGGGCAGAGTCCAAGAACCAAGAATCAACAACTAAAGATTCGAAAACCTCATGAAGAAAACAGTAAGAACATTCAAAAGAGTTGAGCCCAAAAATTAGCAACATTAACTACTAGAACAAAAATGGATGCAGATTTCCAACATCATGGACAGAGTCCAAGAACCAAGAACCAACAACTAAAGATTCGAAAACCCCATCAAGAAAACAGTAAGAACATTCAAAAGAGTTGAGCCCAAAATTGGTAATCAACAAAAGGAGTGAAAGAAAAAGAGAGTGAGGGGGGTTACCAGAAGTGCGATAAGAAGAAAGGGTAGCATCTACTTTAGCTGAAGAACCAAAGCAGTTGCCCATACCAAAAGCTCCCAAAAAGAACAATTGGGGAAGTGCGAAATAACACAACGATTCGCACAAAGATGAGAAATTGGAAACTTGAAAATGATATCTGGGTGGGGAAGATAGGGAGAAGGGGAGCTGCAGAAATGGGGAAACAGGCGGAAGGTGGTGCGGGTAGAGAGAAAGTTCGTAGATTTGCTCTTGGCCAGGAGATGAGAGTCTGCAGGCTCCTGTGTGAACAGGAAATGGGATGACAATAAATCCAGTCGCGTACAAACCACTATCTGCAAGAACAGGAAATGTGTGAACAGGCTCCTGCTTGAGAGCAACTTTCCCCGGATTTTTTCCTTTTATAATTTTTGAGAGCTACTTCGGGCACACCTGTGTCCCGATTTTTTTTTTTTTTTATTTTTTTATCAAACGGTAATATATCATCATTTTTTTGGAGATAAAACGGTAGTATATTATCGTATTATTTATAAAAAAATAAAAAAAATTATAAACAGTAGTATATTACTATTTTATCCCAATAAAAACGGTAGTATATTACCGTTTTATGACAATAAAAACGATAGTATACTATTGTATCACACAAAAATTATACAAAAATCGGGATGTACCTAAAGTAATCAGTTAATTTTTTTGATAAAACGATATTATACAATTGTTTTATCAAAAAAATAAATGGTGGTATTAGGGGCGCACCAATATATCGTATTTAATTTTTTTTTTTTTAAAAGTACTACTATTATAGGGCACACAATAAGAGCATCCGTAATGGTACAATGAAATTTTAGAATTTTTTTAGGATGAATAGTGCGAGTATTATGTAATGATTATTTAAGTGTTAATAAAAAAAATTGAAAATGAATAGTGAGACTATTGTGTAATTATTAGAGAGAAAAACTTAATTATAAACTCTAAATGTAGAGTTTTAGGTTGATGAGGATGAAAATTTGGAGAGTTTTAAATTGTTAATAGTAAGAGTAGTATGTCATGATTATTTGGGTGAGAATGAAAAAATAGAGGATGAACAATGAGATAAATTTTGTTTTGTGTTACCAATACCGATGCTCAAAAGGACCGGTAAAAGGGGGGGCACAGAACAGTAACCGAAGTAATAGAACCTAACAGAGCAAAAGGGGGCACAGAGCACTAGAGCAGAGTAAAGCTAGGGGCACCGAACAGAGCAAAGCAGAGGAACGGCGAATGAGGGGGGCTGAATAATTACAAAAAAAAAAACCATTTTTTCCAAAAGTGCCCCCTTAGTAAATCTTCCTTTGGGTAGTATACTATCGTTTTCACCCAACACGGTAGTATGCTATAATTTTTTTGGATAAAACGATAGTATACTACCTTACTGTTTTTATCAATATAAAAAAATAGCGCGCACACCTCTCGGATGTGCGTAAAGTAATCACCTTTTGTTTCCTAATTTCTTTACGGGTGCGTACACTTCTAAACGATAGATACCTACCGTTTTTATGAGGAAAAAATGATAGATATCTACCGTTTGTATTAAAAAAAATTAAAAATAACAAAATGGTATATAAATACCATTTTTTTCTATAAAAACAGTAGTGATAACGGTTGAAAATTCAGTTGGCGTCACAGTCACGTCAACGCTTGTCCTGCCACCAGGTCGCAGGTCGCGAGGCAGCTAGGATGTCAATCCACTCTGTCAACCCTAATTGGTGTCACAGTCACGTCAACGTTTGTCCTACCACGTCAACCCTATTCACCAGGTCGCAGGTCGCGAGGCTGTTGGGACGTCAATCCTCTCCGCCAACCCTGTGATCTGCACAAGGAGAGCTCGTCAAGAGGTCTCGAGGTTGTCCTCGAGGTTCCCCCTCCGATGCTTAAGTCAGTGACCTGTAAAGCTGGAGACCTAAAAGATAAAAAATTTCAGAGATATATGAGAATACCTTGAAATTTGGATCTGGAAATCAAAGGAGATAGGGGGTATTTATAGAGGTTGAGCCCGCCACGTGTCGACTTCT
>JAOWBR010069166.1:0-15115 GCA_028571145.1 Dionaea muscipula
ACCCTCATTAAACTTGACCCTAAATCTTTGCGTTGTATTTTCCTGGGTTACTCCCGTGCTTAGAAGGGCTATAGATGTTACTCTTCTGATCTGAGACGTTTTTGTGTGTCTACTGACGTTACATTTGATGAGTCTATCCTGTTTTTCTCTCACTCATCTGAGTCTTTGTCCCGTCTTCTTCGTCCATCCCAGCTCATGTCTATCGATGGAAATTATGATACTTTGGTATATGAGTCCTGTCAACGTCCGTCTGAATGTCTATACCTCAGTCTCCTTGCCCACCCTCATCTCCTCCACCCCCTATTCGCCATGTGTATACTCGTGGCACTCATCGAGTCATCTCCTTTGGGTCTAACTTACCTACAGTCCGGTTGGATTCTCCTCCTGTAGCTGCTCCCGACCCTTCCTCCTCATCCGTGGATTCCTCATCACCTGCCCCTTCATCAGATTTGGATGTTCCTATTGCCCTACGGAACGGCCAACGGAGTTGTGCCACATATACTTTGTCTGCTCATATATCATACGTTGGAGTTTCTTCTTCCTTGCAGGCATTTATCTCTGCTCTGGATTCTGTTACTCTTCCTCAATTAGTATCTGAGGCTCTCTTCTCTCCGGGATGGACACAGTCGATGTTTGAGCAAATGGAGGCCTTTGAGGCTAATAGGACTAGACTTGTTCCTTTACCTCCTAGGAAGAAGGCTATTGGATGTAAGTTGGTATTTGATCTGAAGGTGAATCCTCATGGCTTTGTTTCTCGTCTCAAGGCCCGTCTGGTTGTCAAAGGATATGCTCAAGTCTATAGTATTGATTACATTGACACCTTCTCTTCTGTAGCCAAGATGGCCTCTGTTCGTCTTCTAATTTTTCTGGTTGTCTCTTATCATTGGCCTTTACATGAGCTAGATGTGAAGAATGCTTTTCTTCATGGGGATCTGACTGAGGAGGTTTATATAGAGCAACCGCCTGAGTTTGTTGCTCAAAGGGAGTGTGGTCATGTTTACCGTATGAAGAAATCCTTATATGGGTTTCTACAGTCTTCTCAAGCATGGTTTGGACAGTTCAGCTTTGTGGTTTTAGAGTTTGGTCTACAACTGTCAACAAAAGATCATTCAGTCTTCTATCAGCTTTTCAGTGACGAGTGCATCTTTCTCGTTGTGTATGTTGATGATATTGTCATTACAGGCATTGACAACGCAGGGATCGCCTTGTTGAAGATTTTCCTTCATAGCCATTTCCGGACCAAAGACCTTGGGTCTGAGATTTTTTTTAGAGATTGAGATATCTCACTGGAAGCGTGAGATTTTCTTATCCTAACGCAAGTATGTCTTGAATTTGTTACAAGATACTGACATGCTTGGTTGTAAGCCAAATGACACCCCAATGCTTTCTGGGTTGAGACTTTTATCCGTTGAGAGTGTTGTGTTGGATGATCCACATAAGTACAGGAGCTTAGTGGGTAAGCTGAATTATCTTGCCATCACGCACGTTATGGTATTGCTTTCTCAGTTAGTATAGTTAGCCAATTTATGTTAGATCCCCGAGTTCCCATTGGAAAGCTACTGTGCAATGTGCATATATTCTACACTATATCAAGGGGCATCCGAGCCGAGGGCTTTTCTATAGTGACCATGGCCACAGACGCATAGAGGGTTTATCTGATGCAGATTGGGCTGGCTTACCCTCTGATCGGAAATCCACTAGTGGCTACTGTGTTTTTGTTGGTGACAACTTGATTTCATGGAAAAGCAAGAAGTAGACTGTTTTTGCTCGATCCATTGCGAAATCTGAGTATCGTGCCTTAGCCCATTTAACTAGTGAAGTCACCTATCTTTTTTAGTTGCTTAATGAGTTGAAATATCCAGCCCCGAAAGCCTGGTTAGTTATGGTGTGATAATCAATCTCCTATCCACATTGCTTCTAGTTTTCCATGAGCAAACAAAGCATATCGAGGTTGATGGTCACTTTGTGAGAGAGAAATTACAGTGCGGTGATATTGTGTTGAACCATGTGAAGACAAGTGAGCAACTTGTTGTCGATATCCTAACTAAATCTCTTTTTGAGAATCAGGTTAAATATTTATGTAAGTGGACATGATTAATATCTATGCTTCAACTTGAGGGAGAGTGTTGAGAATATTAAGTCAGACTTAGTATTATGCTAGGTTTCATTATGATACTTTTTGTATAACCCAATATAACCCGTATATATATATATATAGAACGGGAGGGTTAGAAAGCCAATGCTAAAAAGACAACAGTTATGATAATATTTTTTCTAGAATGTTTTGAGACAAACTGAAACGGTGGATGCGTTTAAAATATGTTTTTAAAGGTGAACACCGAAGACATCGTCGAAAAATAATGTCGAGAAGGACTCCATCTGAGAGTTTTTCAAGCCGATTTTGGCACTATAAAGGAAATGACATATCCGAAATGATTTTGGACGATCCGAACCGTTGGATGTGTTCAAAATGTCCTAAAAATGATTGCATTAACACCTCGATTCCAATAGGATTGATTGTATCCAAACATACTCGGATTTCTATAGGATTTTTACTTATTTTATTTTTTTTCTTCTTGGGGTTAATGCATTAACACCTTGGGTCCCGGTAGGGTTTCTTGTACATTTATAAAAACACATTTTGAACATATCTAACGGTTCAGATTATCTTAAATCATTTCGGTTCGGATCGATGGATGTAGCATATATTAAAATCGGCTCAAATTATACCGAAAAACGTCTAGATGGAGCCCTTCCCGATATTATTTTTCGACAATGTCTTCGGTGACCACCCTTAAAAACACATCTTAAACACGTCTATCGTTTTGGATCGTCTCAAAATATTTCAAAAAAACTGTTGTCACAATTATTGCCTCCCTAACCCCCCGTATAAGGAATGTCTAGCCTCACTTTGGGGTTAAGCCTTCTCTTTTCTTCATTTTACTTTGTGACCATGATGTAAAAATTTATACATACATAATTAAATAATAACAGATAAAATAACATTCACTTTTTCCCATTTAAATTATATTTAGAAAAAGGAAAAAAAGATAGTATGATGTAAACATGTATAAAAGAGTTTCCACAATGTCACTAATTGCATAAAATAAAAAATAATTATTTTTTTTAATATTAAGGAGATATGTAACATACAAAAAGAAAAAGAATTTTATTGATATTTGATTTGTTATATAAATCTAACATGTCAAAAACAAAAGAATCCCCGACCACATAAAAGGAAAAACGAAAAAGAAAAAATTTTAAAAACTATTTTATCGAACTCAAAAAAAGAACACTTTTATATGCATTATATATGTATATAATTAAATAGCAACACCTCACTTTTTTCTCATAATTTGAAATTGATTTATTAAAAGGTTGAATTGAATCGCTTGAGGTAATTATTTTATAATACACATGTAATAAATTCTTATAATATAAAACTTAATCAATTGACAAAGATAATGGATATGAAATTTACCAAAATTGTATTATATAATCATAATATTGATTTTGGTTCATCTATTATAAATTACACCTTGAGTTTGATAACAAAAAATAAATCGTCACTGAATAAATTTTAAAGAACATATTTAAAATCGATTAAAACAAATTATGTATTTGACACTTGTAATACACTGGAACGCGGATCACACCGGTTCGAGGAACGTGTTCGGGTACGCGGTTTGCTAATTTCTTAGGGTAGGGAACAAGGGGGGTATATCTCCTCAGTACGATATTTCGAAATGTGGTACGATGTTTCGGAATGTGGTTCGATGTGATGGTTCGATAATTAGAACATCAACCACTAACTAAATTTCTATAGCACAAATAAGCTAATTTGCTTATAAATTTAGCAACTCATTTAGATTTTATTCAGAGGAAAATTGCTCTTGCTCTTATTATTGACTTCTTCTCTTTCCAAATGCCATGTTGACAAATTGGAAAACTATGAAAAAATGAAAACAATTATGGTGTTAAAGTGTATAGAAATTGAAAATTTATAATAGAAAGAAAAGAGAGGCTCTTCATCTGCTGTCAGTCTGTCCTGCCATAATAAATTTTATTCTTGGAAGTGCAAAAGTTTGCTTTGGAGAGGGAAAAGGCATCCTGCCAGCCTGCCAAAATAAATTTCCACGGATTATTTTTATTTTGGGTATTTTGTTTTATATAATTCTTGGGTATATCTGAAATCTAATGGTATAATAATTCATGAATCCCACCTTGATGCATTCCGGATCGCGTTCCCGTGCGATCCGATATACTAGAGAACCGCGATCTAGAACGCAAATTCCGGATCGCGGATCCCAAGGGGGATGAGCGATCCCGATAACATAGCTAAAATGAAATCATGGAGTCAAGTGTATGTGGTTGTGGTATGGGTGAAGTTAGAATAATCTCTATTATAAATTATGCATTTTTTAAAAAGAAGGTTAACTTGTAATTACATAAAAGATGAAAGGGGTAGTTTGGATTTTTTACATCAAAGACTTGGGATGAGATTGTTAATAACTGGTTCTCTTTGGAGAGCATTACTAATCTCATGTTATTATTAATCCTATGTCTATTTTGTCAAACAAATACTGAGATAAATGACCATAGGATTGTTATTCCCATCCCAAGCCCTATAACAATTATCAAACAAGGCCTAGGAGTTGATTTAGGCTAGTTGGCAGATTGTATAGCTAATTTAGCTAATTTATTTATACCTAACTCTCTGTGTATGGCATATAAATAGGTGTGTATGGTTTAATAGAAGAAAATAGAGATTAATTATTCAAATCTCTTTTTCCACAATTTACACCCCTAATTCTCATTCTGCATGAAAAGCAGTAGATGCGTGTACATAAAAAAACTAGCAGAACCAGCAAGAGTTTTCGAGTAAATAGATATATGCTTGAGGTTGGTGAACATTCATCTAGTCGAAAAAAGATGACAAGCAGTCTTGGATTATTTCTCTCCATAGTTCATCAAATATTGTATCACATGCCAAATCCTAGATCATTCACACTTGAGTTTGAGTTGGATTCACGAAAAAGGGTGCCACAGCTTGAAAATTTCATTGAAGGAGATTGATTTTTCAACTGCTTTAATTTCCTAGATGGATGACGACAGATTGCCCTGTAGATGGATCCAGCTTCACTCTTCCATCCCAATTCCAACCCAATTATCAAATAACCACCTCAAACCGTTTTACATTGACTACCCCAGCCCCAGCCCCAGCAACCGGCATCATGCCAAGGAAAAGGAGAACTTCAGTTTATAGACCAATAAACATTCACATGGAACTGTAAGAAAATTTGAATAGAATCACCAAATGTATCAGCTACAAAGAGAGAAAGGATGATTGTTCTACATACATCATAGGTAATTATCTCGACCACTTCTGCATTTGCTAATACATGTGTTGGGTCAACGAGATTACCATTGACCTGAGGCAAATAAAGGTTCTTCAATGACGCGCACACATTCGAGAACAACATTTGAGTTGATACAAGTTAGCTGAGTGGATATTTCTTCTTTTTTTTGTTCAATTTTTTTTTTCTTCGAGCAAAAATTAGTAGAGTACCTTTGCTGCCTCCAATTTGTTGCCAACTTCTGTATGTATCATATATGCATAGTCTACTACAGTTGCTCCCTGGGGTAAATTTTTTATCTGTACATGATGAATAAAGCATGACTAAACACCTTCTGAAAGCAACGAGAGAGATGATGGTATATCATTTCAGAGCATCTATCCCCTCACCTCTCCACGAGGAGTAAACACAAAAACACGGCTACCCAAAAGATCCCTAGTGACAATGTCCACAAACTCCCTAGAGCTCATGTTCCCCACAAATTCTTCTTGCCATTCTCTAATAGCGTTAAGCCAGCCAATCTGGAGGAAGAAAAGGATTTCATGCATGTTAAGCTGCATACCAAGTAATTAAAGATTCAAAACAAACTATAAAGAAGGCAGGCTATGAACTATAATATCCCATTGACACCATACCCTGAGAGCAATGCTAGTGCTATTAAAACAGACTGATTTTCCCCTTGAATTTCTGCTACCAGGTATTGCACCACTCATGAGTGCCTTCCCACTATAGTGAGCAGCAATGCCCCTCTGAGCAATCAGGTCCATTTCTTCAGTCCTTATCTACAAACACATCCATGAAAGACCAATTTACTAAGATGAAAAACAGATGAAGCCAAACAATGATGAGTAACAAAGTAATTCAACAAACAGGGATACTATGCAGTTTGTTTGTGAATGTTAAAAAGCCTAGAAAGATCTGATATACAACTGTCCAACCTGAACTTCCATCCGGAATGTGCTCTCATAAAGAAATGGAATGACTGTAGTATGCAAGCTCTGATAGCCATTAGGTTTTGGTGTAGCAATGTAGTCTTTCATCTGAAAACGATACTCAATAAGCATATTGCAGGACAACCATAAAGGAAAAGGTGAAAGGGGAACAGAACATACAGATTGAGGAACTGGGGTCCATATGCTATGGACAAGCCCGAGAACATGGTAGCAGATCTGCACACAAGAACCAGATATAATTAAACATACTAGACATGAGCCACTGAAGGAAGACAACCAAGCCTACCACCACCTGATATCTTACCTGCTCTGCACTACACAAAGACCCCATCCCGGCACATGGTTTTGGCTTGATTATAATTTGAAGCTAAAAAGCAATGGGGAAAAATCCACATTAATGACAAAAGCTATCCCAGCACACACCATTCAGTATCTGCAAAAGCCTGAACAGGAACAATAAGACAAACCTGTGCAATCTGGTTAATCTCATTGATTGAACTTTTTGAATTGAGTATAGCTTTATAGATGCTGCAAGTATGTGAAGTGAGCGCATATCAAGAGGATAGATATCAAACAGAAAGTTAAGGCATAAATCGAGGAATTGGAATTTGAAACTACCACACAGACATGAGTTAGATGTTAAAGAGTAGTGCATAAACGAGGGATTTTAGCCTCCCCACAATCATCCCTCTAACTCACTAGCCAACTTAGCACACCCCAAGATTCAATAGAACTAAGGATTTCAATGTATCAGGATCAAGTAAAAATCACATAACCAATATTAGAAGTGAACATGGGCATCAGTACCATGTATGCAACATCCAAAGCACGCACAACAAACCAAGCGTTTTCCCACCAAGTAGGGTTTGCTACATGGGATAAGACGACCCTAGTACCACCTGCCTTGTCATCCCCCATCAAGTCATGGCACAACAATAAAACATCCAAAGGCCAAGTAAAATATTATCCTTGTCAACGACACTTAAGCTTTTCAATCCCGAGAAGATAATGGGTTTGATTGGATTTTGTTGGCAGGGCTTTGGGCATGGAGCATTACAACAACTAATATTTCACCAAGACACTGATTCTTATAGATAAAGCTTAGGAGCTACTGAAACTCCAGTTCAGAACCATCCACATGTCCAAGGAGCCAGAACACACCTTGCATGAAGAAAATTTCAGGTCGAAAAAAAAAAAGGAATATTTCCAAAAAGATATGCTAGAATTCGCAAATATTTTTCTCTTTATCTTAATTCTACTTCTTTCTCCTCTGTAGCTCCTGAATTAGTTCCCATGGCAATCAATTCTTGAAAAACCATAATGAGAAAATCAACAAAAGAGAAAAAGAAAAGGAAAATGGTGACTACGAAAGAAAGAAAATCAGAGAACAGGCAAGAACACCAAAAAAATGAAAGAAAGAGATTGATCAATTTCTAGACCTGTAAGGCTCCTTACATCCAGCACGAACTTCTATCTTCACTGTCATTAAGTCCAAGAATTTGTCATCCACAATCTTCCTCGTCAAAACTTTATGAGCCTGATGAGAACCAAAAAAATTAAGCAATAAGGAAAAAGCTACATAAAACAAGGCGATATCCTCCATGGCATAGATAAAATAGAAAATATGTAAGAAGATGGAAACACCAAAAAAAAAAACAATGCCTAGAAGATTTCTACCTAATTTGAAGGAACTGTTTGACCAGAAAACAAAGTAGCTAGTGAGGATTCATCCTCTCTGGCAAATCATCTAACCAGTATCCTGGTTGAAGATCTTCATTAACATTTTGAGACGTTTTATAAGATGGTTCAAAGCGTTTCATGTCTACTCAAGGAAACTAAAATGCCCCACGCCAAACCAACCAGCCAACCATATCTTAATGATCCATTTTATCCTCTATAGCTCAAAAAGTTCAAGCAATGGTAAAAAGGGTGGAATATTTCGGTATTACATCTGATCCTAATCTGGTCTCGCTAACCAATGTGGGATGGGGATACTTAGCAAATACTCATACTAAATAATATCCATACATACGTACTTTTCAAAAAAAAAAAAAAATCCATTGTGTGTATTGATCTCAAAAAAGGGTAAAATAATTGTATGATTGAAGGTAAAAGTATAAAGTCAATAATAGTCTCGTTCATTATGTATGAACATAAAATAACTAAAAATAGTAATCTTAATATATAACTTTTTAGCAGATCTAATGTTGTAATTTGTAGTGCATTTGTAATCCAAACTATTAACAATCATTCCAAATAATACACGCCCTATACAGATGATTCGTATAATACTCATTCTGTAATTTGCTGAAGATTTTTCCAACATGTGGCACTTAGAGCCACTACACCAATCCCATCATGTCTGGTCGACTCTCATACATTTCTAATGCATCATGCCCAAGCCAACCACACCTTATTGAGTCCTTCCATCCTCTCCAACCCAAAAAAGTTAGGTGTTGTTCAACAGGGTGGAACTTTTAGGAACCAAATTTGATTTCTATCTCTTCTCTCTAACCAATGTGGGGGATATGACATAAACAAGACGTGTTTTTTCAAGGACTTCTCCACAACTTAAAATTTTAGTGAAGCAATAAAAGGGTGGTTTACAATGTGCAAGCTCCCCAACTTCAACTTTTAGAGAAGCTGTAAAAGGGAGGTCCATTATATGCAAGGGCTCCTCAACTAGTGCAGGATAGGGTAGGGGTGGGTATGTGCATATATGCGTAGCCTCACCTTTGCGTTTCTACAAAGAGGTTATTCCCACCTACTCTCACTAGTTGAGCAACTCACCGTTGCGCCAATGCTCGCCCTCCCCTAAGACCCAAAAAACAATGTTTTTCATTTAAAAGATGATGCTGATCATATATTTTAAGTACCTTAAACAAACACATTTTTCAAGGATTACTTTCTAAACCATTATGCAAGATAATTTCAGTAAACTTTTACCTCAACCATTTCCTTCTCATGTTCCTTATAAAGTTCTGCAACTCTTATTGTGATCTCATCATGATCATGAGGATTTGAGTACATAAAGGACAGATTCTCGAGTTCGGCCTGCAAAATTGAGATTACTTTTACAACTACACTTTGAGCAAAGACAAAGGCAATACTGCACGTGATGAACACAAGACTGCAGAAAAGAAAGCTATGACAGAAATAAAGTTAGAGCAAACAGAATGAGGAAATTGCAAGACTAGCAAACTGAGAAGACCATACATCGTAGGCTGCAAAAAGCAGTTGGCCAACAATGGCGATTCCACAACATGTTACAACAACAACAAAACTGTATTCCCACTACGTGGGTCAGCTACATGGATACAACAATGCCAATCTTCTCTATCATGTATCATGCCCTTCGTGAGATCATTGTATACCAAATCATGCATTATAATTTTCTTTAAACACTTCTTCGGTCTTCCCCTTCTTCTCTTGACTTGCACCTCTTCCATTACTTCACGTCTTCTCACTTATGCATTAAGAGATCTACACTTTACATGCTCAAACCACCTTAAGCATGATGTTCCATGGATGTAACTCCAAGCATTTTCTTTATAATCTCATTTTGTATCATATCCTTTCTAAATACTCTATCTGATCAGTATTTATAAAATTTGTTCCTATCTAACGGAAGGCTATTAGATCAAATGAGAAAGATATTGTTGAGAAAAAAAAAAGGATTTTTCCGGATGAAATGATAGTATGCCACACATTCACCTCAACATTTTCATCTCTGTTACTCACCCAAAACTTTGCTCCATATAACATTGTGGATCAAATGGTCGTCTTACAAATTTTCCTTTAAACTTGATAGGTACTTTTGGATCATACAAAACTCTCAAAGCACTTTTTCATTTCAACCGGCCAACTTTAATTTTGTTTGTAACATCTTCGTCAATCTCCCAATCATTTAGAATCGTCGACTCAAAATATTTAAAAGATTCTCTTTTAGGCAAGTTTTTTATTCCCAAATGCAAACTACCACCATTCAATTCCCTGTTCAAACTAAAACAACACTCCATATACTATGTTTTTCCTAAGCCTTCAACTCTTCCGTTCTAAAGCGTCACTCCAAGTTTTCAACTTAGCATTAACATCTACTCTTGTCATCCACCAAAACAATATCACCACCAAATAACATACACCAGGCCTAAGATTCCACAGCATTTTGCACTAAAAAAAATGAAACAGGGCATAATGCTTGAAAAGTACCTTAATATTGTACATTCCTAGCAACTTTGCCAAAGGGGCAAAGATCTGCAAGGTCTCTGAGGCAATGCTGGCCTGAATGCAAGATTCTGATGTGAGAACCAGACAATATAGAGTTGAACATGTACATCTGTCATTACCTGCTTATGAGGAGGCATGTAGGAAAGGGTGCGCATGTTGTGTAATCTGTCAGCTAGCTTAACAATGATGACACGGACCTGAAAGATACATATTCAGTGCCAATCACCAGGCAGTGCAGAAAGAATTGCAGTCTGTTTTACCTCCTCAGTCATTGCCAGAAACATCTGCCGCAGGTCATCTGCCTTTATATCTTGTGCTGAATTATTTTCATCTTTACATTTGACTTTCCCAAGCTTAGATACCTGAATAACAAGAATAAGATTACCAGAAAGGAACCAAGATTACTCACGGTTACATGCTTAAAAGATATCATTAGCTTAGCTTTAAGCACCTTTGTCTCCCCTTCCACAATGTGGCGAACTGTAGTACCAAAATCCCTTTCTATCCTCTCAAAAGTTATCAGATTTGTGTCCTCAACAGTGTCATGCAGAAGACCAGCAGCAATAGACTCCCAATCCAATTCCTGGAGAAATGGCAACTTTGCCCAGCTAATTACGTGCAATAATTGATATACACTTCAGTATTAAAATTTTACTGGTAACTTACAAGTTCTCCTAGAATATGAGCAACTTCAACAGGATGAATAATAAAGGGCTCTCCACTACGCCGTTTTTGACCATTATGTGCCTCAAAAGCAATCTATTTCAACCAAAAAAAGAAAAAGAAAAGAGAAAAGTTGAGGATAACCACTCTGCAGAGACAGTTTAGCAGAACAATCTCAGAAGTATATTGTAATGAACCATATCCAGTTCAGTACCTTGAGGGCCTTATGAACCATATCCAGTTGAATAGGAGGTAGATACGAAATTGTAGGTTTGAGATCCTGAGTCAGTCAAAGACAGAAAACTGATTAAAAGAAGTTGATAGACTTCCTCTCCATCTACACCATATGAAATTGCAAATTGTAGACTAACTTGTACACAAGGACATGGGGTAGGGGAGATGCTGCGAGATACATCAACATGTTGAAAATTCTGGTCCTAAGTTTTATTTATATTGAAAGAGGGAAATCACCAAAAACAATGTGTACAAACAAAGAGACAGTCGCATGAGTAAATAATTCATGAGCCCTAGCAGAATTCCTGTTCTCGTACCTTCCAAATACACATCCATATGTACTACAATTTGTACACACACATAACCCTCAATAAATTTACACACAATCCATACTGATTCAAGAAGCTCAAATGTCCACGTCATCCTGAAAAGAGAGGAAATCGTTCTTACAACAAAGTATGTCAGACCAGGTTCTTTTCTCTGAATTCTCTAGATGGTCTTTGCATCATCACTGACTCTCTGATGTCTGTTTTTAATACAATGTAATCCGCTATAGCTATTAGCATGTTGTGCCCACAATGACTAGAAAGAATTGCACATCACAGGAGCTACCTTGCAAGCCCCACTGGACCACATATAAAACTAAACAAGGTTCCATTCACACGTTAACTTCTATTTCTACTCCCTACCGCCCCAACAAATACTAGGTTTATCAAATTATTTCGCTTCTGCACACAAAACTCCAGATTTGTAGCTAACAATGTGATTTATGGAAAGCACATAGTAGCATTAAATGGGCATTTAATAGAAAACAGTTATTGCTGTTCTGATGATACCCTTTTATAGATGACAAGTAAGCACAATCTTCAATTACTGTACCTCACTGCAACACCAATCACTAAAGGAAAGCTTTTAAGTAATTACACAGAGACTAAAATAAACATCCAACCCTTCCACTTGGCAAATTAAGTAGCAATTCTTGTATGGCATCAACTACTCAAGCTATAATTATCGAATTCCTTTGTCTCTCAGGTCAACAGTCTGGACGATATCCAACAGATATTAAACAAACAACAGTAAATCATACCATTGTGAAAACCACATTCCATTTCTCTAATCAGCTCATGCCCTATCACTATAAACAAACCAATCCTTCAGAAAGTACTTTGCATCCAGGTCAAAAAAGTCCAGACAATGTCCAGCAAAAGGTAAATAACAAACAGTAGATAATGCAATCATGAAAATACCCACACTCTAAGTCTCTACCAGATCATGCCCCATCCTGATAAACAATCCAAGACAATACCCACTCTTGAAGTTGGTCGGCCATTGCATAGCATACCTTCCACAAACTTTCAGGTGAAATATTGCTAGATGATTCTGGAATAGAAGAGGATAAACAACCCGATCTCCATCTTCTACAAGCTAGATGAAAAAGTCTTGAGTTGAAGAGCCCTCCAGGACTTGTGAAGCATAAAGCCACCAACAAGTTCCCACTTCTAACATCGGGAGACTCGCTTTGCTAGATGCAACATAAGGTTCAGGATACCATGATCAGTAGCAATACTATCCCATCATTCATAACAAAATAATACGAAAAGAGAAGAAAATATAAAAATATGATTCCAGAGACCGACAAAGACACAAAACAAGGACTGGAACAGTCAAATCCCTAATATTGTAGTTGAATAAAGGCTTATATCATCATGATCCAGTGCCGAGATAAAATAACTCGCAGGGTCGTATACAGATACTTGACCAAGTATCTTGATTTAGCATGTTGTTAATCTCTAGAACAAGGGAATTTTACATAAGCGGGATACAACCATTATAACTATATATTCTCTTCCTTCACTTGATACCAATAATTTTCTGATAAATATGCAGGAGTAAGCCATTTATTATGGTTCCTAGCTGAAAACTATGGGAGTAAATCTCAGGAAAAGAAAGAGAATTACTCATCCATTTATTAAAAAATGACGCACAGGGGACATGCAATTTGCGGCATTCAATTGGTTGGCATGCTATGTCTAATGATGTACATGAATATTTCATGATTAAACTAGTAATGTGAAAACATTATTAATAGGCAGAAATTAAAGAGGCTACTATCAAGGTCCTTTGGTTTATCCCAATACTCACCCTAGTAGGCATATAACAGATATTAACGACTATTACAGAAATGTTGTGCTCCTGTAAACTAAATTTTGAGATGGATGACTACAATGTGAAGTTTATAAACCAGATGATCAAAGGCTTCAACCACAAATTATCAACAACTTCACAATTTAAAAAGGAACAGGATCTTATGTATTCTCCAAATCCGATCAACTATGCTACCTAATTGTCTCCATACAAGTAGCTTAGGGCTCATCAACTATCATATGGCGAGTTAAACACCACATAATTACTCCGGCACCTGCATCAATCAACTTAGATGGAGCTCAAATTCATAGACTTCTCTTATGTTCTCTCTCGCGCGCGCATCAAGAATGAAAAATTAACACTACCAGTGACAGGTGCTTGAAAGAAACATGAATTAGAACTCACAAACATAGACCGATCGCGCCTTCGATTTTTCCGATAAAAGAACGAACAAGAACACGAACTAGTCTGCGTAGTCGTCGCAAGGGAGCCAGTGAGAGCCCTCGGAGCCTTCCAGGCGCAAGAAATAGCACTACAATCGTGTCTCCAACTTGCCATCCCTCCTCCTGCTCCTGATCCTCCTCCTCTTGATAGATGGCATATGCTCACACATTCAACAGAAACTACAGAGAGTTTCAATACACAACACAGCATTGAGTTCAACAATACAAGTCCAGTATCAAAAATTTACAGACCGGGAGCAGAAGACCGCAGAGAAGGAACACGCAGCGATGGAATAGGAAGAGAGAGTACCTGCGATCGATGGAGCAAACGCCATTTTCTACTGGGATGAAGCATCGGGGAGCATGAGGAGGAGGAGGAGAAGCATCGGAATCGGATAGAGTAGTGTTTGGCAAATAATCGCAAGACTGTGAGTATGAGACTCGGTTTTTTTCCTTTTTCTGTTTTTTCGGAGTGTGGAAATTTTGCGTGTGTGGGGTTTTGAATTTTTTTTTTAAAAAATATACTATGTGCAATTAGTTCATGTAGAAATTGAAGAGGATAACAGGCCACGCAAACCTACTAATATGTGAAGATATTTTTTTTGTTGCATATTTTTGCATATTATTATATAATTTATATTTGCTCATCCATCGGCAAGTCTCTGTAATTTTTTTTCTTTGGACCTCCATGTAAGTACATTACCTCTCAAGGCCACGCAAACCTATTATCAGCCACCCTAAACGTATCATTTTTTTTAACCAAATGCAACACATTTTTTCTTAAATTTTTAAAATGTCTTTATATTTTTTAAAAAATTATAAAATTGTCATTATTCTATATATAGTCGAAAAGTATTTTATTTGTTCGTGTTCTCAACCTCTGTAAAATCTACTATATTTCCCATTTTCTTGTATTGAGCAATTAGAGAGACGATATTCGACGATTTATTTTCATATCGGATTATATTTGACATATCAGAGATACTTACTTAACTATTTAGGCTTGTAAATTAAATTTTTATTCACTTTAGTGAATAATTATATGTAAAAACGGTAAAAATAGCATAAAAATCAGGTATCGAAAGGGGGACCG
>JAOWBR010069277.1:0-14713 GCA_028571145.1 Dionaea muscipula
GAGTTCAGATTAATGCTCAGGGCAAACACGGAGGATATTTTGGATTGCCTTCGACACGATGAATAATCTATCACTTAAATTAATTGAATTTTTTTTTTTTTTAATTTTTTCTCCTCTCCCTCTTTCTCCCCCTTCTCCCTCTCCCAAGTGGAGTAAAATGTCTCTCTCATAACTTATATACAATTCAAAATCTTCATCAAATATAATATTAATATGGGGAGACGATTGGTTAATATTTTTGTTAATATATAAATATATTTTATTTTTATTGGTCTTTTTAGTATAAAATTGAACTTCTTGATAGAGTTGAATTTATCGACATGCTATTTGATACATGGGAAAATCTTTCTTATAAATGTAACAAATGGAAAAAGGAGACAATCATATCCTATATCAGACTCGGACCGAAACTAGCTAGGTTCTACTCAATGTGATCTGCCCTGTAGGTCTAGCCAGTCAAGGTCAGAACCGTGTTTCAATAAGTCTTATTTTTCGAAACTTTCACAATTTAACTTGATTCTCATCGCGAACTTACAATTTGGGGTACTTGCTTGTTGTATCCTTTCAGGACACCGAGTCGGATCCGTTCCTCCGACCCAACCGTTCAGATCCGATTCTCAAGTCCTTTAGTCTTAGCTTGAGACATTTTCAAGTGATAACACTATCAAAACATTTTAATCTGTCTACTGTAAACCTTTTTTCATTGTGTTTTCCGTTACAATTTGAATTATACAACCCCTCATCTGTCTCTATATGAAAATTATGCTACGATGTTGATTTTCTCTCAACAAAATACACACATTAAAACACGAACAGAGCAGAATCGACAAAGGTCTCGAATCGAAAATAACTAGATATAACAATTTAAAAACAACAATTGATAGTTTGGCACAGTCTTCCTAAAGCAAATTTATGTCGCCTTAGTGGAGTGTAGGATCCCAACGTTTTGTCTTTCAGGATCCAATAGCGAAGAGCGCTTTGAAGAAGAAGACGAACACCGTAACACTTCATATTTTTTTCTTCACCGGCGAATAGAAAATCAACTTGACAATTTTTTGGCTTTTCTTTTGGGAATCACTCAAAAGAGACTGGAGGAAAAAAATAAAAAAAAGCAAGTTGTTCAAAAATCTCTGGAGATTTTATTTCCCAAAATTCTCTCCAAAACTGATGATTTGAACCGCAGAGACGGGTAGCGCACTCGCATACAGACCAGCAAACGTTCATGTTGCTCAATGTCCACGTAACCCACAAATCTCAAATTTATATCTCACCAAATTGCTTTAAATGTACAATTGCATTTTTCCCATGAGTCCATGGAAAATACACAGCCTATGAGTTTAGACTTCTTTTATATTGACCAACTTTGTCAACCAATTTTCATTTATACGGAGATGATTTTGACGAATGGCTTGAATAGTGTCAATCCTTATATGACAAAGTGCACATTACACCTCGAAGCCTCCAAAAATTTTACTCTTAAGTGACTGAAATTATAATTTTTATTAACCATTTCCAACGCCTTAATTTATGGTAGAGTCGACGTTAAATACATTATACATATAACCAACAACGGATGGAGATACTGATCTAATCCTACAATGACCTCTTTGAAATATTAGAGCAACTTCAAGGGGAGATGACATTTTGCCATTGCCATTGCTATATTTTAGTCATAAATAGTGTATTTTTACTATTATTTGACAATTGTGCTCCAGTGGTGTCATGCTATAATTTAGCATAACTATATATTTTCTCATAACCACCACACCCCCATCAATCTACCATAAAAAATCAAATCAAAAATCACCAAAGTTGCTAAAATAGCAATAGCAATGCTATACTTCATGCTATATTTAGCATTGAGTTTAGCAAAGCTAGATTTTAACAGTCCGCCTGTTTTACATGTCACTGGAGCTTCAATTTTTGCAGCAATAGCCATAATTTGGCAATGGCAATGGGTATAGCAGCTCCACTGGAGTTGCTATAATAAGACAAATTTAAAATTTAGCAATAGCATGTGGTTTGCCTATCCCATCCCATTGGAGTTGCTCTAAGGACTCCTCCTGGGGCTGGACTAATGTAACCTAAGTAACATGGCTGAACTGAAAGTAAAATTAGTCTCACAATGTCAATGTGAGCCAGCCTCTCCTCTGCCTTCAAATTTTCACCAAAAATCTCCACAGGAACATCGACCATCCTTGAAATGATGAAACCTGTTGACATCCCGGATAACAATCTCCCTCCCCGCAATGCTGCAAATGAACTTCATGACGGTGTGACAATCTCCACAAATCCTAAGGTTCTTCACTACCCGAATGACAACGCCAGGAACAGATCTCAGCAATCCGTAGGCAACTGCCAACCTTTCACTATGCCAGAACAACCGTCTCTCCTTCTCATGCTCTCCTACTTCATGTAACACGTAGCTCGTATCCGGGACATAACCTTGCTTTCTCATCTCTTCATGCAGCTCCGTCAATAGATCAACAAGCTGTTGCTTCATGGGATGAGACAGAGACACTTCCTCCCCCGCGTAGAATACTCGGCTCTCCTTTCCCAGCTCAATGCAACTTTGGCCAGGTTCTTGCTTGATCAGCTTGTTGGCCGACATCAACTTCCTCACCCTTGATACGCTGTCCCACATAGCAGCAGCAGCATATGTATTTGACAACAGAATGTATGTGGATGGATCCTTAGGCTGTAAACCAAGTAAATGGTCAGCAACTCTGGTTCCAATTTGGGTACACCTATGCTGCCTGCAAGCACTTAACAAGGCAGCCCATGCAGCTTCATCGGGCTTGAAAGGCATGGTCTTCAGGAGATTCTCAGCCTCGTCGAGGAGACCAGATCGACTGAGCAGATCCAAAAGGCACGTATAATGTTGCAATGACGGTGCAATCCCATAATCCTCGGTCATTAAGTTGAAAAGACGCCGTCCCTCTCTCACTAAACCAGCATGACTGCAGGCATAAATCAATCCAACAAAGGTCACTTGGTTTGGTTTTATACCCGATAACATCATCTGGCCGTATGAAGATAATGCTTCCTCGGCTTGCCCGTGTTGAGCCAAACCTACTATCATTGATGTCCAAGAAACTACGTCTTTTCGGGGCGTGTTACTGAAGACATTTTTGGCAGCCAAAATGTCACAGCACTTGGCATACATATCAACCAGCGCATTGGCAACGAACAAGTTATCTTCAAAGCCAAGGACTATGACTAGACCATGGATTTGCTTCCCAAGCTCTAGTGTTGCGGAGTTGGCAGAGGCACCGACGATACTTGAAAGAATGAATGGATCAACACGAACACCATCACCATATCTTCTCATATCCTTAAAAGTGTTAAATGCATCCATCATGTGGCCGCTTTGCACCAGACCAGAAATCAAAGCACTCCATGACATCAAATTCTTCTCAGGCATTCTCTGGAAAAGCTCAATTGCATTGAATTTCCGGCCACACCGAGCATACCCAGAGATCATCGCAGTCCAAGAAATCAGATTTTTCCGACAAATCGAATCAAATACCGATCTAGCATCATCCACCAATCCACATTTTGCATACATATCAACAAGAGACGACCTAACCACATCATCATCGCAAAATGGCGAGGTCACAAAGTGAGCATGCACTTGTTTGCCCCACCTCAGGTTGCCCAACCCAGTGCAAGCCTTAACGAGGCTAGCTATGACAAATTGATCAGGCAGCAGTCCATCGAGCTTCCACATCTTGAGGAACATAGCAAGAGTTCTATGGGGAAGTTCAGAATGGTTGTGAGCGGTGAGAATTGAAGCCCAAGAGACGTAGTCCCGTTCGGGCAATTCATCGAACACCTGTGAGGCGTAGTCAAGGAATCCACCTTTGCCATACATGTCAATGAGGGTGTTGGGCAGAGGTCCATAGTGTTGGAGACCGAGTTTAATGATCTGGGCATGGAGCTTTTTGCCGAGAGATGGAGTTCGGCGTTTGGCGCAGGCTCCTAGTAGATGGAGATAGTGAGAACAGAGCATTCATGTCATCTTCTTGCGTGTCCTGCCATTGCCATATTTCAGTGTCCGCGGAAACTCCGGATCTCCAAAGGCAAAAAAAAAAAAAAAATCATCAACTGCCAGCGGCGGCGGCGGCTGCGGCAGAGCAGGGCAGACGTTGTGGTGGATAACTAGATGAAGGTTGGTGGTTGTTGAGCACGGCGGCCTGGAGGAAAGAGAAATTCCTTTTCGTTTAATGGTTTCCCGTCGATATTCGTTCGTCTATTTTTTAAGACCCTAAAAAGAAATTGGATGACGAGAGAGAGAGGAATTTAAGAGGGGAAATTTTTTTTTTTTAATTTTTTTAGGTTTGCTTTAATTTTATATGTAGGAAATGAAAGAAAATAGTGAAATTGGATGAAATGATTTCTGCCCACGAAATGATCTGGAATTTGGACCCAAAGAAAAAATAACAGTTTGAAAATCTGATTATCTGACTTGTTATTCAATTCAGTCAAAAAATAGAAAACCTTAAAAAAAAGTTAAAAATTGTATCGATTTTCACGTGGAGCCACGTGTCAACCATTCAATGGTGACACGTGTTAGACTACGAGATGCGGGTTTCAGGATTTAGTTCATGTCATGAGATTTATTTACAGGGTCTTTTTCTATTAAATAAAAATAAGGTTATTTTTTCCTATTATTAAGAAGTAAAAGAAAACTTTTATTTTAAAACTTTGAATTTTCATTTCATTTTGAACCAAATAGAAGAAAAAAAATAAAAATAATTTTTTTTTAAATTTAAGGCAAATAGAAAAATAATAATATTACTTTATTATCTCTTCATTTCATATATGTTTTTTGATGAATTAAACAGGGTGTGACAGTGTGAAAATATAAATAGAACATACACCTATACATATCCGATTCAACCTGAACCATTTATACCGTTTGAACCAAATTCAATTTTTATATTATTTTGCTGAAACAATTATTACAAAGGATATCCTCCGTAAATTAATGCTAAAACATTGATCGATTTGCTAGTCCCCTCCTTGATAGCAAACTGCATGGACTACATCATAGAAATTGATTTAGACAAATAAAATATCTCAATCACCGTAAAGCCTTTTTCAGAGAGACACACTTGGTAAATGGCAAAATCCATGACCTGCCACGAAGAAAATAAAATAAGAACATTAAAAGGGATATATTATCTATTGTTTTTATAATCACACAAAAAAAGAAAAACAAGGTGAAGGAAATGAAAAAGGATAACATACTTGGATCCTCAGTAGTTTCACGGGCAAGCCCCTGAAAATAGCAACTTTCACCAGAGGCCCTAAACATGGACCAATAAGCACTAAACACATAGCTAGCATGAGAGACCACAGAAACGGGCTGATAGCAATCCCCATCAGGCCCAAGAAGCCGGTCACAGGTCCCATTCAGCCGCTCACACGCTCGATCCATCTGACTCACCAGCTCGTTCTCACTCGTCCCGATCACCGCCACGCACCACATCCTCCCGTGGAAGGGCGAGTTGTTCGTCGGCTCCGGCAACCTGCCGTACACCGTCCTCCTCCCAGTCAGGTCGAACTCGTAAACCGGCGTACCGTCGGGCCTCAACAGCCCCCAGTGCCGCTCCGTTGCTGGCCCTTCCCTCAGATCCTCGTCGTAGAGGGAGGATATGAACGTCAGTATGGTCGCGGCTGGCTTCGCCGGCGTCCCCAGCGGCGGAGATGCAGTCATTTTTCGGATGAGGTTACGGTTGTAGGTGGCTGCATTGTATATGTTTGCGCCGGCTCCGTCGATGCCGCCGGCGTTTGGCCATCCGGTCTCGGAGATCGCGATGCGGATGCTGTGATAACCTAGCTTTGAGATTGCCGAATTGACTGCGTCGAGCATCTGATCGAGGAGGTTAGTGTATAGTAGCCCGCTGCCTGGATCCCTGCACTCACATACTTACGTGTTTCAATCGTGAGAAGTTCGATCATCTATTGAGGCTGATGTCAATAGATGATCAGATTGTTACCATGTTGAATCAGTTGAGTGTTTTCATGTTGAATCAGTTGTAGAATTTGAAGTTTATTGCAAAATTTCCGCTTCTCTGCAATATCAATGCGTATACGCAATTTTTCAGATGGTTACCTGTATGTCAAGTGTTGGCCCGTGAATAATGCATAGTCGAGGCTGATTTCATGTGGATTTGCTAACCAGTAGTAGTATGGGAAGATATTGAGGAAGAAGTATGACTTGGTCTCGACGAGGAAATGTAGTGTTTGATTCATGATTGAAAGAGTTTCGTTCCTAAATCTTCCGCTCGAAGGTGGATTTGTCTGTGCCAGTACGTCCATCGCCATTGGTGTGCCAATCTTGATATTCTTGATTTTATGGGTTTCAAGGGAGTGCAAGAGTCTAGTCATCGCTTGCACGAGACTCTTGGATTGGTTGGTATTCTGGCTACTCAGGACCTCATTGCCGACCAAAAGGAACCGGATTTTGGTGTCAGGATAGTAGGCAAGGACGTTGTCATGGAACCATCGGTTTGCTGTGCTCTGGTTTGATGCAATCTGAGGTATTATTTCGTTGGGGACCGTAATTGCTACATGAATGTTGATGTCGGATAGTAACCTGAGTGTCTCTGGGTCGGCATCATAGAGCCTGACATTGTAAGCTTGCATGGATTGCAGGATCTGGATGGATTGATAAGGTGAGGACAGATTGGTTCCTTCTCTGCCATAGTTTACGCCGATTATCTTTTTTGAACTCTGGGCACCTGAACAATAAGGTCAAGTGTAAGATTAGAGCAAGTTAGATCATGGGAAGGTAGTGGTTTATTCTATCAGAGATAAGGGGTTGGTTCAGGATAGCTGATTGGGAAGCAATAGTACTAGAATATCAGGTTTTAGTTTATGTGGATGATGTGGGGCTCTTAGAAAACTCATTTCCCCTATACTTTGGCTAACTTTCGCTACTTGAACCCAAGTGATAGAATTTTAGGTTTTTATTTGTGCTCTTGCTTGATGGTTTGGTCATTGTGATCCTAGTTTGTTTTCGTTTTTGTTCTTACTTGATGGTTTGATCATTGTGGTCTGTTAGGGTTTTTCCGAGCAGCAGTGTAATCTCATAGTGTTTTCATTTTTATATATACTTTTAATTACCGAAAAAAAAGTGAGAGAATTGATGTGGATTTTCATTGATAGAAGAACTGACTTCTCTATCTAAGTAACCAAAGGGTCGGGAATATCCATCACTGGCCAATTTCATCTATCAATGGGAAAGTAGTGTTTTCCTCTATCGAAGAAACTTGCTCTAGCAAGATTACAACAAGTTAGATCATGGGAAAGTAGTGGTTTATTCTATCAGATATAAGGGGGTGGTTCAGGATAGCTGATGGGGAAGCAATTGTACTAGAATATCTGGTTTTAGTTTATGTGAATGATGTAGGACTCTTAGAAAACTCATTTTCCCTCTACTTTGGCTAACTCTCACTACTTGGGGAACCTAAGTGATAGAATAGATGTGGATTTTCATTGATGGAAGAACTGACTCCTCTATCTAAGAAACCGGAGGGCCGGGAATATCGGTCACTGACCAACTTCATCTCTACCATGCACCTGAATGCTATCGTTTGGATACCTAGTTGCACCAAATTTCATTTCCTTTTAGAATAAGTTGAGTTGGGATTGGGCATAGTGCAGAAGTTTACTCTTCTCGACCAATTCAGCAAGCCTAATACAGCTGCTTGGCCCAGGAAAAAAGAATCAAGGGGACCTTGATGAAGCTGGCTTAGGTTTGGCTACAGAATAAGTAAGGTCCATTCTTGATGCTTGATTATTTCATGTTCTTCGGAGAAGTGTTAAAAATATAATACAGGGGGGGAAAAAAGCTGAATTAAGCTTACTTGAGAAACTGATGATGGAGAACAATAGGACAGCAAGGAGACCCATGGAATCAAGTTTGTGTTAAGCTGTTATCTGGATGCCCGCCAACGACGTTTTAGATGATTCCTTCCGCAATTCAATTCTGATATCATACTGGCATAGGTGTAAGGATGTGGTTTTATAGTGATGGGGGATAGTTAATTGAATCAACTACTTCGTATATGATTATTGAAGTATGAAGCAAAGATTATGCCCTGGAAATTGAGTCAGAGACAGGATCAAGAGGCATGATATATAAAGTAGTGCAGATAAAAGGGGGAAGGTTTACTGAAACATTTCGTAGGTTCCTGGTAGGAGTTGAGAAGGTTGGAAAGACTTTAGATAGAGCATGCACACTTTCAGTTCAAAGGGTGTGGTCAATTTTCAATACTCAGTAGTCATGAATAATAGTTCAGGTGTTGTATTTCGGCATCATTGTTTTTCTGAAGAGATATAATTGGTCTTGCTGTACTGTACTGAAGAAAATATAACTAATCCAAAGCTCTTAGCTAAACAAAATTTAGCCTTCTTACTCAGAGTTTTTAAAGCTGGGCAGAGTGTTTAAAGCCATTCAGCTCTGTTTTATGTGGTTTTATACATGACAAAGTATGAATTAACTTGTTATTGGATCACTTGGGCAAAACATTTCTTGAGTCTTCCTCCGATTCTTTTATTTCATCCCCTACTAGTGGTAATGTATGTTATTTGCTGATGAGTTATTTGCTGATGATATTGTTTTAATGAATGTAACAAGAGAATGTGTCAATCAATGATAAATTGGAAATTTGGTAGGACGCTTTGGAATGAAAGAGTCTTAAGACTAAATAGGACGAATTCCGGATATATGAAATGTTGTTTCAGTTTTAATCGATAATTGTATGATAGTAGTTTGAATTTGAGAGCAAAAAAAAAAAAAACTTATCTAAAAGGGAATCTTTTAAATACCTTAGGTTAATGATTTAGAGTAATAGAGAGATTGATAAAAGAATTACAAATAGAATTAAACTTTTGGATGAAATGAGAGTGTCTGAAAAATTTTATAGAACGATTATCGTAATGTTAAATGTAACAGAAGTGTGCAGAAGATGAAAATGGTAAAAAGTAAAAATGAGAATATTGAGACGAATGTGTGACATACTAGAAATTAAGGATATTGAAGTCTACACTCTACAGACACACAGACACGCTTGCTCACCTCTCCGCTCTTTGATATGTAATTTCCATCACCAACACCATCACTATCGGCATTCTAAATCCTAAACTATAACAAGAATTTCTTAATTGTTCAACCTTCAACAACTATAACTTCAACAATTTAAACAACTAACCCAAACTTTAACAACTAACCAGAATTAACCAAACTTCCAACAAGAATCGTCAACAAACAATCAACAACTCAACAATTTAAATAACCAATCAACTCAACAGCATCAACAATCAACAACGAAATCAACATTCAATTCAAGTACTCAACTAAACCTATAATGAACTTTCAGAATTTTTATTTGTACCAAGACAAGAGATAGAGAAATCTGGATGGACGGTGAGAGTGTCGACGCCTTAGGTGAAGTCAGATTCGAGGAGGTATAAGTCTCGGAAGAACTAGAGATCGTCTCTATGGAGGTTTGCTTCTTCTGATTAGTGTTGGAAACTTTGTAAACAGGCGAGTAATCATCAACTGATTCCGAGATCCGCTCCATGAAGTATGGCTTCTGATTAGCATCGGAGCCGGCGAGAAGTCTCCAATTGATTTGAGAAGTGGATCTCTAGCTATGGAGACGAATGCAGAATTCAGGCTCTTCCTCACGAGCTTCTTGGAGAGATCGGGGGTGGAGTTGGAGGAGGAATCATTAGATTTGTTAAAATAAATATTATTTATAGGCTTTCTACATTAGATCGATCTTATGGTGGAGTTAGTGGCTAACATGATATCAGAGCAGACGTGATCAAAGGTCACAAGTTCGAATCCTGCGAGCGCGATCCCCAACGTGTTAAAATAAATATTATTTATGGACTTTCTACCATTAGATCAATCTTATGATAGAGTTGGTTCCTAACAAGATTGACGATGAAAAACAGAACAAGGTTACAAGAGTATTATTGAAGTTGGAAATTGAGTAATTGAGGATGAACCGGAAAATTAATGAAGAAATTGAAAAACCATGAAAAAGAAATTAAAATTGACAAAAATAGTAAATGATAAAGAGGAAGAAGATAGAATATAAAGAAAATAATAGTTATATATTGACTACATTGTTACTGATAAACAAAAGCTAAAGTATTATAATATCCTTTTCAACTACAAACACGTAGTTGAGAAGATCGAACCCGTTACACATACAAAATGCCTGCCTCATATGTCAATAGCAATGAAAAAAAAGTAAAAGCCACAACATGTCACTGCATGTGCACTGCAGAGCAAAAAATCTTGGTCCGTAAAGTTGGATCCCATTCATATAAACTAACCGCCCTCCCTCAACGTGGCCCCTTCTTCCCTTGTAATGTGAGCCAAGACTTGCAAATACATTGCTTTCAAATAAATCATGATCCTGCCTGGAATCTTCTTCTGATATGCTCTGTCAAATTGAAGAAAAAACCAATACCTTTTTCTTTGGGTCTACAAAACAGCCTGGACTTGGACAATAATTGATATCAGCCTAATGTGCACGTTACACATCCACTGCACCGCACTGCACTGGTGGTAAGAATAAAAGAATTTTATATAGAACTTTCTCCACAAACAGCTTTCCCTTCTCCATGTGACTGTGGAGGTGAGGTCATAGGAGGACTCTGGTCTGGATTAGATAAACAAGGGATAGATCGACTAACGGAACGATCTAGGGGTAGGTGCATCACATCTTCTTCGTGTTTCCTCGGAACCAGATGCCTAGAAGCTCGTTTCGTTGGCATCTTAAAATTTATATTTGTCATCTGCAATCTGTAGAGTTGAAGGAATCGACAAAACCTGGAGGTTTGGAGGGAATACTGGACTGGGTTCTGCTGTATGAGAGATCATCGAACATGGTGGATGTACCTTCATTGGCTTGCCATCTTTGCAGAGCTTGAGGCAGGGACATGTGGAGGTCGATGCCCGAGTTGTCTTCTTCATGGGAACTGGGCTTCCATTGCTGGACAAGGGGAGCCAATACATTGACAGCATGACCCATGTCCGGCCTCTGTTGGGGTTCACGGGCAGTGCAGTAGCCGGCCAGCTCAGCCACCCGGCTTATGCTCTCATACGTCTCTTCATCGGGGCTTAGGATGTCATCAATGGCCTTTTCGATATTGTCCTTGCTAATCAGAACCCTCCTGAACCATGTCACTAAATGAGACTTCTCTTCCGGCATTGTCTCATCGAGGGCTTTTCTCCCCGTGATCAGCTCCATCAAAATCACTCCGAATGCATAGACATCTACCTTTGTTGTCACTCTCCCAGTTGCTGCAGAGAAGGGAGGCAGCAGATAAAAATGCAATCACAGAAAGTATGAAGTCAGTTGATAATAACATGTCCATTAAGAATATGAATGAAACAAAATATAGGAATTTGGAAACAAAATCTAGTTCAAAAGATCAAAGTAAGCTGGACTGGAGTTCAATCAACCAGCATCTGCAAACTAAGACAAAAGAAGTAAATCATCAGTCCTATACTATCCTATGATCGCCCCGCCCGATACACAACAGGAGACAGAAAAGTTTGACATGAACCACGGCCAACGTAAGCACTGTCCAGCATCTCCTAGCTCGGGCATTGCACTAACTAAGTCATAAGCCAAAGCCTATTATAATTCAACAAGTTATATTGAATATCAATCAACAAAAGAGTAAAGACACATGATGAGTAAATTAAGAAGCATACCTGCATATTCAGGAGCAAGATACCCAAATGTCCCTGCCAATCTGGTCTCCAAGGAATATTTCCCATCGGGAGCATTCTTCACCAAACCAAAGTCGGCCACCTTTGCCCTCATATCATCTCCGAGCAATATGTTGGATGGTTTCAGATCTCTATGGATGAAGCTAGACTGTGCTAAGCTATGGAGATATTCAACCCCCTTTGCCACATCCAATGCTATTGTAACCCTTTGCTTCCACGTGAGAGGGCGAAAGCCGTTGTTATCACGCCATTCAAACAAGTGTTGTCCTAGAGTTCCCTGCGGCATGTACTCGTATACCAAAAGTCTGTTGTTGCCATCAATACAATAACCCAGAAGAGCGACTAGATGCCTATGCCTAACCTTTGTGAGGACAGCAATCTCAGCTTGGAACTCATTCATTCCTTTCGTTCCCATACCTGAACCTTCCATCCTCTTCACTGCTATTTTAGTCCCGTCATGCAACTCCCCTCTATAAACAACCCCAAATCCGCCTCTGCCCAGGATATTTTCTTCACTGAAGTCGTTTGTCACTTGTCGAAGGACTTGTATCGAAATGGCAACATTCCCACCCTCAAAAACAGGAATTTCGTTATGATCACCGCTGCTCTGGCTTTGCAACTCACTGGCCACACCAGCAGCATAGCCATTTAAGCGACCACCAACAGTACTAAGCTTCATTATCTCAGTAGTAGTGCCGTTCTCCGGACTCTGAATCTGAACCCTCCCAAATTTCCTATGCCGTCTATTTGCATTACAACACTTATAAGCAACAAACAAAAGGACCGAAACGAACACAACAACCGCAGCAATCAGACCAGCAATCACACCGGCTGAGACTGAATGATTCTTCTTTGACCTGTTGCCGCTGCCACCTCCCCCGCCGCCGCTGCTCGGGGTGCTGGAACTTGATCCTGACCCCGAACCTCCACCACTTGGATTACTGCTGTTCGTCCCAATATACAAATTCCCAGCGGTAACAACCCTCACCGAAGATTCAAATGTGGGCACGGGACCAGATAGATTGTTGTTCACCACATTGAGAAGAGTTAGGCTAGGCAAAGTAGTCAAGCTTTGAGGTATAGTTCCAGTCAAATTGTTATCATTGAGATACAAATTACGCAGCGAGGTCAGATTAGCAAAAGCAGGAGAAATGGTACCACTCAGGTGCTGCTTACCGAGATTGACATTGGTGACCTTCCTATTCACACAGGAGACAAAACTCCACGATGCACAGGCATCGTTGCCGACCCAGGAGTTCGCCAGCGCCATGGGATACCCAAACCCTCCGGCAACCCCGAGCAAAGCAGTCACCTGAGGATCGCAAGGCCCCGGGGTCGACAAGCAGAAGCTATTGGTAGTCCCAAGCTCAACATTGACGTTACCTCCAAACACCGGCGTCGGACCCTGCAGCTTATTGTTCTGCAGCGAGATGTTGAGCAACTTGGGAAGGGCAGTGAGGGAGTCCGGCACGGGGCCGGTCAACTGGTTGTCCCTGAGCTGAAGATCGAAGATGCTTGTGCAATTGGAGAGATTAGGAATGGGGCCCGTGAAGGCATTGGCATGGAGCCAGACCTGGGACAACTGGCTCATCCCGGAGAGGACGTCGAGGGTCCCCGAGAGACCCGAATCCTGGTTGTTGAGCCACAGATTCTGAATCTCCGTCCCCCCGAAGGAAGGCGGAAGCGACGCGGTCAGGTTATTGTATGAGAGCCTGAGATTCTGCAGATTGGGGAAGGAACCGAAGATATCAGGGATGGATCCGGCGATATTAGCGTTGCTGGCGGAGAATGTGACGAGGCTAGGGGAGCCGGTGAGTTCGGAGGGGAAAGGCCAAGAGGAGAGGTTGAGGTTGCCGGAGAGGGAGAGGGTCTGGAGGCTGGAGAGGCCGGAGAAGGCGGCGGAGGGGACGGAAGTGAAGGAGTTGGAGTCCAGATAAGCTTGCTGGAGGAGGGTGAGGTTGGCGAGGGAAGGGAGTGGGCCGGAGAAGGAGTTGCCCTGGAGAGAGAGGACGGTGAGTTGGGAGAGGGAGTTGAGGTCAGAGGGCAAGGTGCCGGAGAGGGACTTGGAGGCGAGACTAATGGTGGTGACCCGGCCGGAGTTGTCGCAGTTGACGCCTGGCCACTTGCAGTAGTTGGTGCTGGATGACCAACCTTTTGGGGTTGGGGATATGGCGGCGGCTAGGGCCGACATGACGGCGGAGTCGTCGGCGTTGGTGTAGATGGAGATGGAGAGGAGGAGGAAGAGGAGGCAGATGAGGAAAAGAGAGAACGGTAGCTTTTTCGGGCAATGAGACGCCATTATCGCTTTGGTTTCCGAGGTTTGAAAATGGTGGACGAAGAGGGAGAGGGTTTCACCTATTCTTGTAATTAAACCGCTGTCTGCTGCTCGCTTTTGGTTGCCTGTGGGCAGCAGCAGCAAAGCGCTTTTGCGAGCTGTGAGAGACCAGCGAGGTTTGTCGGGAACCAGAAACGGTGCTTTTCTATTTTACCTTGGTTTTTTTCTCTTTGTTATTGTTTCCCTTTTTAAATTTTTGGTAGGGCCAAAGGTGGCGTGGCACGCGGTTTCTTATTGTTAATGGTCTCTGGCTGGCGCATTCATATGAGATGACACGTCACACATACGAGTTCTAACAGTATAACTCCCTTCATCGAAAAAGCTCTCACCGATAAGTAAAAGGTTAATTTTGAGAATTTTGAAAAAAAATACTGTTTTTTGATAAATTAATTTTTAAAATACGATATCGATTAAAATTTTTTCAAAATTACGTGCGAAGTTATCTTTTCTAAAGACAACATTGAAGTCGTCTTTAAAAAAGACGACTTCTTTTAATATTTTTATAAAAAAGTCGTCTTTAAAAAAGACGACTTTTTTAAAAACTTTTATAAAGAAATCATCTTTAAAGAAATCGTCTTTTTTAAAGACGACTTCAACTTACATTAAAT
>JAOWBR010069387.1:0-15108 GCA_028571145.1 Dionaea muscipula
CGGTCACCCCGGGGTCATTCCCTGGGGTACCCTCTGACCTGTTTGCTCATCCATCTCAGGTCCACAGGTTGCTCTCTCTCCTTGGAGCGGGTCGGAATCACCTTCATCCTTTCATTCACTCCTCCCCCGTGCCGACCAGGTCTATTACGCCGGCCGGAACCGCCCCATCCTGATCGGATCGGGACTTTGATGATCGCTTCTGGAGGGTCTTAGGTGCTGACCGCCCCCAAGATTTTTCCAGTAGTATCACACACATTAAAAACCGTTCAAAACACGCACTCCCCACAAACCACAAATGGGCGATGCATAAGATTTTCACCAATGTAAACCAAGAGAGAAAACTCTCTAAATACAAACTGGCATTCCTTATTAACCACAATAAGACATATTCATGAAATCCACTTCACAATATATCAAGGGAGAAACTCTCCCTAAAACATAGACATTTGCGATAATGGATGAAAATTGGATCTACTATACAAAAAGTTTCACACTACCAGGATATCCCAGTAACGTCTCCTTGATAGCTACAGCTCGGTATGGCCACCGCGAGTATGTACCATCAAGAGGTAATCGTCTTAATCCCTCCGTCGCGAACGGAAAGACCTCCGGACGTTGTGACACCCATAGGTGGCCTTGGTTTTTATAGAGGGAGAAACACTCCAAGAACTTGAAAACACATTCATATCATGTCTAACAAATCTTTAAGGCTAAATAGCCTGCAGGTCAGGTCATTGACCAAAAATAAATTCCATAATAGTTATGAAAAAGTTCATATAAGACGAAAGAAGCCATTATGACCCAACGGTCAATAATAAGTGTGATCAATCATGGAG
Organism: Dionaea muscipula; assembly: GCA_028571145.1. Classification (NCBI taxonomy): domain Eukaryota; kingdom Viridiplantae; phylum Streptophyta; class Magnoliopsida; order Caryophyllales; family Droseraceae; genus Dionaea; species Dionaea muscipula. Next base: position 837 of record JAOWBR010069387.1, read on the forward strand.
TTATTTCAAAACCACAAATAACGTCTCACATGAGACAAAACAGAGGTTATGAACCCCAAAACACTCCATCCAATCAAGGATGAGTAAAACCATCAAAGAGTGTACAATCCAAAACACCGTTGAAACAATCCTCACAGGACGAGAAAGATACCCAGACCCGAAGGTCAAATTCATCATTCAAAAGGTGGCAAAACAAACCATACATTTAATTTTAACAATTGCAAGCCATAGCTGAAATACAAAGAAAAAACCAATGGAAAACCCAAGAGATCAACATGCCTCATAAATTGTATTTCATAGAACAAATCAGAGGTATCAGGCCCATGCCGGATGGATTGGTATTCACGTTCATTCTTTCATCCAGAGTGACTAGCAAAATTCAATCTATACAGTATATTCAAACATCTACAGCATTGAGAAAAAAATTTCGGCATCATTTTTGCCTTTAGGTTACACCACGGCAAGAGAAACCAGAATGAAGATTTAACAAGAGTGAGGGCTCAAGAGTCTCACAGTATTCCATTATCTTCAATTAGTTAGATAAAATAATGTAGACTTTTGATTGATCCGTAAAAATATATAAATATCTATTCATCAAATTTATTTGTAGATACTTTTAAGATAAATATAATTCATGACTATTCTATCACAAAGTTAACCTTTTGGTAGGATTAAATCCTTAATATGATATCGGAGACCAAAGATCACGAATACGAATCCTACAAGCATGACCCCTATTTATTTGTTATGGGACGTGTTAAGATAAACATAATTTATTTGTTCTACCACATTCTGTATTACTTATTTGAATGAATAAGATAAGATTAAACCTCTTTGATGGAATAAATGCATAATTTTGACCGTTTTCCACAAAAATCTGAACACTGTTACACTAACCGATTGTGTCAACAGGGGCAGAACGCAGAAGCATTACATACAAGAAAAACGCAACAGATGGCCTGCGCAAACGTATTATCTCAACACACCGACTTTGTATTTGATCGCCTGACCACAAGAAGTTCTGCTCCTTTACAGATTGCTTTGGTTTTGTTTGTAGAAGTATCACACGCAGTTGAAGTTGACAACAAATCATACACAGCAAAAAGCATGCTGTTACAGCACTACCTTCTGGGTTCATTTGAAGTTTTCCCTTCGAAAAATTCATTCAGCATTCGCTCTAAATCTTCTGCCGAATACCTAATATACTTTTGAGGATTCTTCCCTGACTCCACCACATTCCTGTAACATGACAGACAATCAATCAGAGATCTTGGCTTCTAAGAGTGCAGTCTGTCACATGATATCAATAATTCTACTTGGCGGGAAAGGTGGAGGGATGATTGGAAGGATACATGAGATGACACAGTCATAAATACAGATTAAAGTTGTGGGATCCAGTTTTTTATGGGACCCACAGAATATGTGGTTAAGGATTTGTCAGAGTAATGCTCCTTCCAGAAATCCCTTTGAAAGTCTAGCCAAATAGCAGGACCGGATGTATATCCCTTTCCCTTGTCGCAGTCACTGAATATGCGGTACAAAATTCCATGATGACTAAATTTAAGGGAGAAAGGGATAACCAACCACAAAAATCCAAGCAAGTACATTAAATTTTCAACCTAACCCGTCATATCATGTTCGCGTCAATTGGAAAGGCAATATCCAAGATATGTCCATCAAGTTATTGATCCTGCATGGCTGCATCCTCAATTTTAAAGTTCACATACCAATGTGAAATGCATACGCCGGAGAAGACTGAAATTTAGAAGTTCAAATTATTTAATTAATTTCGTCTTTTACCATCATTAATTGAGTTCTGTTATTGTCAAGACAGAAAAGTCTACTGCCAAGACGATCACAATATACAATACAGCCAATTTGTATTGCAATTGTCTTGGCAGTAGACATCTATACCTTAATACTGTCTCCCTTGATAATTTTTTGTCGTTCCTTCATATTAGCACGTTAGAAGATTTTATATGTTTAGTAGGAAAGTTTATTTCACTTTAGAATCACTAGTTGCGCCTATATAAACCTTTGGTTTTGTCGTTATGGTCAGATTATGACGAATTAGAGGAATATTGAGTGGTTGTTACAAACAAAATCATGTTTGCTCTCATCTTCAGAATCCATCTCTGTTTCTTATCCTCTTCCCTTCGTCTTGATTCTCAGTCCCTCATTCAGTTCCTCCTAAATTTATCTTATGCTGTTACCATTCCACATCACGTACTCAACATCATCTAAACAACTAAAGCAGTTTTTTTTATCTCAAGACTATCATATAGACGCCCAAATTGGATTTGCAGCACGTTAATTCTTGAAAGTTCTGTAAAAGAGGCTCCAACAACATCAAGCAATTACAACGTGAACCCATAAGCTACAGCTAGGATTACATGACAGCATACTAATAGGTTGGTTGCTTTTATTAGCTTTGTCTTTCAAATAAAAGCCTCCAAGTTTAATGTATTGCAGTGCCAGAGAAGAAAATATTTCCAAGGACTAGAGTATGTACCCGAAACGTTTAAGAAAGGATCTGTAAGCGGGCAACAACACTTCAGCAACAGCAAGCCTGAGAGACTCTCGCAGTTCAGTGTCGGGAACCGTCCACTGAGACTGTTTCTGATGAAGCTCCTCAAACAGAGTATTGAATTGTCTTAACCTGTTATGATTCTATGGATAAGCGTTGTATATCTGATCTTAGACAAAAAAAACTTAGCAGGCCAGTATGAAAAGGATATTTACTTGTCTTTAACCACAGCTCTTGATACTCCACTGCTACTTCCTCCATCAGCTGCAGCTCCACTACTTCCTCCCCCTGAGGAGGTCAAGCCCTGAACTGAGAGAGCTGAAAGGATCTGCATGCAAGGAAAAGTGATTTTTAGGAAAATCTTGGCAAGCACAAGAGTGTTCAACTCTGGATCTAAAACCTCGTCGAGTGTACAGCCCATGTTTGTATATACCTTGGCTTTCTACATTACAAGGTTTCTGAGCAAAGATCTATGCCAATAAACCAGCAATTCCAAAAGCTAAAGCTAACTCAAGTACAGACCTCTAAAATCTGAGTAGGCTATGTAGAAGCATGGTGAAGGCTATCGAACTCAGAACACTAAGACTATGTAGATCTGAACTGTGATGTTCAGGGTGGAGTGTGAGAAACAGAAAAGAATCATATTGTGTTGCCACAGAGTGTTGGCACCCAACAATAAGAAAATTAACAGAATATTTTCCCGAGTACTTAATCCTTTTTCCAGTCTTATCTTCTTACTTTCCTCTCATCTTTTCTCTTCCTTCATCCTGCATCAATAGCCTTTAGAGCTAACACACAAGCAAAAGCAGCAGCAGATGACACCATATGGTTCGTAGTGGCAAAATCATGAGTAGCATCAAGAGTTATAGAAAGAGCCTACCCTAGCCCATGCCGTCCTTCTATAGTGATTTGCATGCTGCTGGACAATCCTTCTGTGTATTTGGACCCAGTCATCGCCCAATAGATCCTTAGCTTCAGATCTAAAAACCAGAATCACAGTCTAAGCACAACATGACAGAAGCAGCTGCTTGCCAAAATAGAAAATTGGACCACATACCTGCGTACGGATCTTACAATATAGTGAACATTGTTCATGAGAAAAAGATGTGTCAAAGCAGGATCTTTATACTGTTTAGATTTTCCATCCAGATTACTTTGAAGAGCCTGCATTATCCTCATTGTTACAGATGCCAACTGAGAATTTGCATCTTCTTTTTGATCAAATTCTTGAAAAAGTTGCTTCAGGGTTGATTGGTAGCTGTACAGACCCATATGCATGATTTCAGATTATAGTCACACCAGCCAACAACTAGCAAAGGAGTAAATTAAAAAATTATTCGCACATTAATTCGAAGCTCAGCTGAGAATACCACATTGCATTTCATAAGATCAACACAGGCAGATATATGTAAGAAGGCAGGCTGTAATTTACATTACAATGTGCTAGATATTGTTGATATAGATGAGCCTAGGAGCAGATTGGGATGAGAACTAGATCTATGCAGGGATCTATTGTATACAGATAGGTAGATAAATGGGATGGAGAATACTCAAAAGAATTCAATTCATGAAAGCAAATGTACTAAGCTAACCCAATCCCACGACAAAAAGATTTCTTTGCCCTGAATCTACATGTTGGGAGAGCTGAAAAAATGATAATCTGAAGCCAAGGATTGAGGTAGATCATTTGCATGGACAAATGCATGAAGGCTATAATAGCATGCACAAGGATCTTAAAACAGTATGATTAGAGTATCATATAAGGACAGAAATAAAGTAAGCATATCCATAGAAATCACAGTAGAAAGACCATCACCAAGATACTGCTTTTGTTTGGTCAGAATTTGTAAGATGCAAAAACTATTCTCGAGGCCTTCTAATCCTTAAGCTTGGGATTGTAGTACAGTTGTTTCTCAATATAGTAGGTTGTGATTACAAGTCCGATTACAAATCGTTCAACTCTAGTTAGTCAGAAAATAGTGCAAGAGTGGTATGTGCAAACTCCACGCTTCAGTCTCAAAGCTCACGTGTGAGAGGGAGTATGAAAATACGAAAGTATTTCTTAGGGCCTTTTTCATAAGCTTGACCTTTTGATAGAGTGAGTTTTTTGAGAAGAATCAAGAACCATCTTCAATGCTCAGACAATTAAGATACAAGAATATTTCCAGAGCCATCTAACACAAGCTTGAGCTTTTGATAAAGTGGACTCCTCAACATGGTATCATTACATGTGAGTTTGACAAGAGGTCACGAGTTTGAATCTTGCTACCCGAAAGGGTCACATGAGCATGCTTCAAACCTGAAAGGAATTCGCAACGGGGCCCCGGTTTGGATACAAAATTATCTCCTGGGTCAAGCTTGAACTTTTGGTGAAATGGGTTCCACAGAGAGTATAGGCTAGATGTAGCACCAATGGAAAGGCGGCAGGTCAGTTTAGTAAACAGAAGAGTAGAGCAAGAAGAAATGGCGGTAGAAAAGTTTAGAGTAAGGCAATGAATTTTTATTTTGAAATTGCCTTCCCAAAACCAAGATGCAGAATGAATCCAAATATCCAGTCATCCATAGAGCCAAGACCACTCAATCAGCTCATACACATGCTATAAAGGGATTTCCTGGCAAACAATATTACCCCCGGTGGCCGGTGCCTTGCTGGAAACTGATTTCGTAAAACAAAGGCACATAAAGTAAGAATCAACAACTGAATGAGGGTATTGAGTGATCCTTGATATATCAACTACAACACCCCGAACAAAATGCCATTCCTCCAATTCTCCTTTACTCCTCTAAACACTTATCACTTCTTCCCAGATGGAAAATGAGCACAGGAGGCGAGAAGGGAAAAGACATTTTCTAGGTCAGAGAGAGGAGGAATGCCAGGAAGGGATAGTGTCACAAATGGATGGGGTGGAGGAGAATCTCCAGGGAAGGTGGGGAGCAGGAGTTACACCTACAAGTATATACCCACAAACAACAATTTTTTAACTGGATAGTGCAAGCATATATTTGCCAGGTCTAATATAAGTAATTTAAGTATGTTTTCCCCTGGATACATCCCTAACATTTCAACTATCCCAACCACATCCAATCTTTTTGAAGATGCAACCAAGTGATAAGATCATAGGATGATTACAAACAGAAATGTAGAACAACAAAGCCCAAGCATAAGTTTTTCATGACAAATTTTCATGCCTCCCCACAGTCTCAGCATCTCAACCAAACCTTGAAAGGTAGAAGATGCATCCATATCTTAGTTTGTAATCACAAAGTGGTAGAAACATGCATAGGAGAAGAATTTGGTAATTAAATGACTTACTCGAACAAGAATTTCACGTAATTAATCACATAGCTTGTCAAAGGATGGACAGTTCCATCCGACACTGAAGTTTTTGTTGCATCTTTCTCAACTGCTTCTTCAAAGTCATTAAAAGTTTCCCTGGCTGTCTGGGCAAGTCGCTTTGTCAAGCCAAAAGCATCTTCTCGGATTTCAAGGCAAGCTTTGCCACCAAAAAGTGTTTCGATCTACAAAGGCATAATATTGAGCAGCCATATGCAACTAACAAATAAATTGCGCGATCAAACATAATAATTAGCCCCGAAACTAATGATCAAACACAACACATAAGAATCATTGAGTGACTATAATTTCCCTAGGCCAGAAAAATGATGCATGATGCACCTCCTCAACAGCAAAAATACCACATGGAAAGAAATAAAGCAGCACATTTTCAGAGAAAACACATGAGCTATCATACTAAACAAATTATCAATTCGCCACCAGCCGTACAATGGTTTGATCAAAATGATAATGTATTTCCTCACAATCACAGCTCACATCAAGACCTCTCTGAGTTGAAAAACAGGGATTATATCCTAGAAGCAAACAAGAAACAGAACACCCGATATTGTTTATGATTGTATACTCTTAACCAAAGTTACAAATAGTGAAGTGGAGCCAACAACAATCTCACAATTGACAATTAAATTAGAGTAATACCAGTTTATACTGTTAAAAAGAACAAACACAAATCGAAAGATAAAGCAAACATAAATGAGAAAATATACACAGAATTTATGCGGTTCAAACTAAGAATTTCCCGGGCCCACAGTAGCCAGGAGTTTCACTATGTGTTTTGGAGAGTTACAATAACAATAACGGCTGCCTCTCAACTTATAGAACTAGAATAGACAATGGAAATTTAAATATCAAACTTATTCTCAGTTTTGGAGAAATGCCAAATTTAATATAACCTTCAATTTGTGTCAAATTTATTTTATCCTTCAATTTTTGTGTTAATTCTAGTTTTATCAATACAGGATATAGAAGCTACAATTGGTGTTAGGGTTGTATACAATGACTTCCAATAGTCTTATATTTACGTTATGCGGCATTATTGGTTATACAACTCCAATTTTATTCGATTTGGATGATGAAACAAAAATTAACATCAAAATAAAAGCATAGGATTAAGTATGGCATTTTCTACCGGTGAATAATCAACATCAATCGAGATCACAAATCTATCCAAAAAGCAATGAACCTCAAGAAAAAATTGCGTGTGCCGGGGCTAGTGTAAGGCATGTTCAGGCTCCGTATTAAACAGACTTCCAAATACTTCTGTTCACTTTTCTTGAAGTCAAGATGTTTAGGAGACCATGCTGAGGTTATCTCCTCTTTGAGGTGCTTGATGGAACAATCAAGGAAAGGCAAAAGCCAAAAAGTTTTGCATATCATGTTAATTGGGGGGGAAGAGCATGATGAAGTGCAAAGAGAAATTTTTGGGAGAGAAGATAATTTCCACTTGGATGCGGACGTAAAGTTCACGTGTGTATGCATGTATACATCATACTTCAAATAAAGTTTGTTAGCACACGGACATGCTACGCGATAATAATACAAGTTCAATAACATATATTGTTGCCTACTTACACCCAATTCAATAAATAGCATTTGTTGCCTGGAAGGTGGGTTTACCGGTGTACATTGGCTACCGTTCAACTTTCCTACAAGGGAATGATCATTCAGCTGAATTGTATTATTGTCCTAAGATTTGAACAATCTGTATCTTGAATCTCCTACCATACCATTGGTCATGAAAACAGGCTAAGGTGAGTCTCAAAGTGAGCTAGCTTCTTATTACATCCCTCACATTTTTCAGTACCTTGGAGGAGCACAAAGATGCAATAGGTTTGAAACGGGTCAACTAGATAACTTTCAAGTCCGGGAATCAAATAATTGGATAATCCATACAGAACATTCAGCATTGTTGTGTTCTCACCCTTGATAATGTAACTATAAAGTTGGGCCACTAAGTCCACGACAGATGGGCCCTAAATATCCTAGAGTAGGTCACTGACACAGGTTGATCATGATCTTCAAAAATCATCATTTGCACTAATATATATGGATAAAGGCTAGTCTCTGTTTTTTACGAATACTAGCATATGTTCGTGCAATGCACGGGCGTAATCAAAATCATAATAAAATGTTCTCTATATATCACCAAACCATGTACAAAGATAAAAAAAAACACACCAAGTTGTCACATTATATTAATCACTTATTAAAAGGCCTAAACCTCAATCAAATTCAATCCAACCCACCCCATTATCATTTTTTATTTTTTATTTTGACCATATTTACCTAAATCTGTACAAAAAAATCTTTACTTTCTTCTCAAATTTTTCTGGAATATTTTAAACAATTCTATCAAAAGCTCAAACTTATAGTAAGAGGTCCAGAAAATGTCACTGAACTAACTCTTTCAAATCTTTACTTTCTGGAATGTTTATTTTTATATTTTATAAATAATGTTACTGAACTAACTCTATCAAAAGCTCAAACTTATAGTAAGAGGTCCAGAAAATGGTTTTATATTTTAAAACACCCCCTAGCTCAATGAGCTTGAAACGTGAATTATACACAGGTCCACACAAACAATCACGTCAAGATTTGAACTTATAATCACTTGATCAAAGTGAACACATTTACAATTTATAGTTTTGATGCTTTATTAATCACTTAATTCCATTGTTGCTTTTTTTTCACATGGAGACTCTTTTACATGAATTATTTAGACATTACATTACATTTTTAAAATTTTATGTGGATATGTTTTTTGACTTTTTATAACCACTTTAATTTTACTTCTAATGTCGTATGGATAACTTGACACCGAATATCCGTTTAAGCTTAATCACATTCAATCCAACCAATCGATTGCTATTTTTACTTTTTATAAGTCCACTTTTACTTAAATTATTTATGTATACGTGATATAGAATTTTAAACTTTATCTCGATGTGTATTTAGAGATTAAATGCGTTAAATCACAGAATGTCATCTTAGTTGTTATATTTTATTAATTGAAACCAAACAGAATAAACCTTAACCACATCCTATTGATTTTGGTTTTTTTTACTTCAATTATTTAGACATACACTTTTCAAATGAGATACAATTTGTCCATAGACTTTGTGATTTATTGCGTAATTAGTTTATATTTTTTCATATTTGATTATGAAATTTTTAATTGTCATTTGTTGACTTGAGAGTTTTAACAAAAAAAAAAAAACCATCCTAATATTTGATTTATTTAATTGTAGAAGACATCACCATTTTATATATTCTTTTTGGGAAAGGTTATGCTTTTTTTTTTCCTTTTTCTGTAGCATATATTACATAATTTTTTTTTGGAAAGATATGATTTATTTTATCTATTTTTTTCCTATTTGTGATGATTTTGACAGACAGAGCACACAAAGCTAGTTGCGAATGCTTCTAGGGTAAAAGAAGAACTACATCACTTCGTTAATAAAGCAAACTCTAGGAATCACATGAAGGAAGCAATATTCATTCCTTGCTAAGACGTTGCACATATATTTATAATAGCAATCTTCAACCAAAAGAAAACCTATGCTATGCATGAGCTTGCCAAATCTCATCTTGACAGACCTTCATTCAGTTCCTTAATATAGTATTAAAGCAAGTGTGATGAACGGTCGAGAATTCGGATCTTACGACCCTCATTTATTCAACACTTCCGGTGTTCTTTGATATGCAAGCGCTCCACCGCTAGTAGTGGGGGCGGAAGGACGGTGTATGGATGAGTACTGCTTCCCTCTTTATGTGGATGAGTATTGTTGCCAAATTGCTCAATATTTGTCTCCAGTAAATGCGAATAGTTATTTGATTGTTGAAGTATAAATCATTTCATTGGTCTCGAAAAACAAGGTTGAGATATTGGTAAAGTTGATTCCTTAAAATGATATCATAGCCAAGCTAAGAGGAGTTAGGTTTGTGTAGTTGAGCACCCATACTTGAAGCCCCGTGATATAAAAGCTGCATGCTTATTATCACTTCACTCTTGTATAATAATACTTATTGGTGCTTAAGAAACATGTTCCCTAGAAGGATCATCAAATTCGAAACAAATATGGAATTGAAAAAGCATATATAATAAGGTAATAAAGTATAATAAAATGCACACATTAAAGACATATTGCTTGCAACACAGACTGGATCAAGAAGGCATTATCTACTTAAATCATGAGAGAATACATTTTTTTACTTCAAATATCATGTGAGTCGTCTATCAATAACTGAGTCATATACAACAATTTTCCTTGAAACTCAAACCCAAACGTGCATGGAAAATAAATGGCCAACATTCTATATCTATAGTGGGGAAAGGGAAAGAAAAGAAGAGTATTCATAGTAAAAGTGAACAATTTTGTTTTTCTCCAATCATTGCCAAATATGAAATCCAGATATACATGATGATAATCATCTAGTCAACCAAGCTACCCAATTTCCATCCCAATCCAATTGCATATCTCAATCTCTAACACTTAGCTCATTGGTCAAGCCTAGGAAACAATCTAAACTGAAAAAATAATTATATAATTTGCAAGGGTAATGGTTCATAATAACAGGGTAACCATTCCACCCAAACGAGGGTATCCTCAGGAAAGTAACCTATCACCTATCAAGGAGATTACTTTTTTCGAATTTGAGGTATGATCATATATGTAATGCCTCATTAGCCAAGTAAACTAGTTGTTGAAGTAAAAATATTAATATGTTTCTCCTCCAAAGCTTTTGGTCAGCTAGAAGCTTAAAGGCCACGGCGATATCCCAAAAGAAGATTCCAAATTGGATTGAATTTTTACCTATAGACCATTTAACTTCTTCAATTTGACTAAGAAACTGAAAATGGAAAATATCACAAATTACCTCAGAATGCAATTCTCGCATTATTTCATACATGTCAAGAAGAACGAATAGCTTTTCTGGAGATCTCTTACTACTTGCGATTGCATCTCCAAAACTAAGGAGTAATTCAACACTGCCAACAGTAACTTCAGAAAAGCACTGGTCCCTCAGTGTCTCAAGGCCTTCAAATATCTGATCACAAACCTTTCTCTCCCCAGCAAAGAGAAGCTTAACCTGTTAAAACGAAAATGAGATAGCCACAGACAGATCAGGATTATTGAGTTTGTAGCATCATGAACCTAATCCTTACAGCAATCCGCATGAAGTGAATCCAGTTCCCAATTTTATGCTCTAAAACCTCCCACTGCATCTTCTGGACATCTTCTTTGCAAAGTTTTTCCACTCCTAGTTTCCTCAAGCTTTCCTCTAAAACAGGAGAACGAGTATCCCTGAGGGAGATTTGCATACAATTTTTAAAGCTCTCGCATCCATGTCAGAACAGCACCAAAGCAGCAGCATGAACCAAAGGCCAACAAAGGCAACAATGAACCCCAACTAATTAGAAGAGTTGCAATAGCAAACTAGTGCCTGCCACCTGGTCTGGTATTAGATGATAAAATCGATCATGACAAAAAAAAAGGACATTATGGGGTTAACACGAAGGAAGGGGTAGTCAGATGCAGCCACTCCCCCTCCGCTCCACTTCACCCAAAAAAAACACAAGAATCGTGTTCTGTCCATTGGTTTCAATGTGCAAAATAAATGGCACCCAAAGGACCCCATCGCCCTTCTGACTGCTGTGTTGGCTTTGGTTGAAACTTGAAAGGTTTTGTTTTAGATGAAGCTCATTTATGGACTAGTAACTAATTTCATCTACCTGGTAGCAACAATGTAATTCTTCTCACTAACAAGAAAGAGGCCTGCATTGCTCGTCGGTGCTTGACGATTAACCAAGTAAGCATGAGAACTATACAGTCAACATCCATGTTACATGAAGCTAAAAGTCACCTGGAACTGGTAATTGGCAAAGGAAAGAGGGAGAGCGATGTGGAACAGATAGATCAAGTAATGAGAGGGCAGGGATGAGATGACTGAAGGACTGGATGAGAATAAGCGGAAGGGAAGAGAATGAGAAACAAAGGACTCACAAATAATTGGAGATGAGAGCAACATCGCAATTTTGAGTACTTCAATCTCTTTTAATCAAGACTACATATGAAGAGAACTGTGGCCTTATATAGGCACAAATTAACAACCTAAAAAGTATTCAAAATAGAATAAAATCTCATAGTTTCCTAAAATGAAATAGAAACTAAGAAATACATAAAATCTACTAAGCAATCCTAATAATACAAATTAACTAAATATATGAACTCCAAAATTCTAGCCGTCGGCTCACCTAGGAATCTCCCACCACTAGGAGGAGAGAACAAACAAGAAAAAAAAAAAAAAAGAGGATGGAGAAGAACACAAATTTTAATTTAATCAGAAATACACACTTCTTATCTTCCTCTGGAAACTAGGACACTCATCTTATCAGAAGCCTTCGGCCCTCTCCAGAATACCATCCAAAGAAGGTATTCGAAAATAGAGATTCTAAAATATATCTTATTTAGATCAGTCATAAAAACTTGATTGTAGTTTCTAATCCTCCAATTTAGGCTATTTCTGTTATATTTTCTCAATCTAAATGGCTCCCCACCTCTCTGGACTCCAAGAATAAATACCGAAAAACAGCACTTTGTCTTGCACTGGAACAGTATAAGAAATGATTTATCAAGAAAAACCCATAACTACTCAACCAAGATTCCTCTAATTTCAATGTCATCTTTGTTAAAAGCCACAAACTTTCTAGAACATTTAATCTTTGCTTATGAAAAACAATGACTACATGCCCTTACAGATGAGCATTACCGGAAAATAATCAAAATGTAGGCAAAATTACTACACAATATTCGATTGGCATTAATACCTAAAAGAAAAATGACCAACTACACTCTCGTTCCAACAGAACAAAGCAATATTACATCCTATGAGTCAAATTTGAAAAAGTACCTGTAAATCTTAACCAAATGTTGATGAGGCTGAGCTTGAAACATTTGTTTAGCTAAATTATGCAGCAAGGGCAGAATGCGGGGAGGAATCAAGGTTGGGGGAGTATAGTTAGCGCTCTCTGAGGTTCTAGTTTGCTGCTCATATTCATGGTTCTTCCCCTGATATTCTGGTGATCCTGATGATGGTCGCAGAGAATTTGGGAGGCCTTCGAAAAGACGATCAGGTTCAACAGGCTTGCTGGTATTCCAAAGGACCACAAACAAATCATAAGTACGATACAAGCCTATTAAGAAAATGAAAGTCAAGGTTAACAACTCAATGAAAGCACAACTTTGTACAAGAAAAGAATTACTAAGATGCCTGAATCACCTAAACAACTAAAAATAGATCAAAAAATTAAAGCATAACAAACTCTCAGGAGCAGCAATGTCAGTAGTATCTTATTCCACTTGGTTCACATTGTTCAAGAGTTCTTTCGCAACTCATGCCTTCTTTGATTAAGAGAGGGCATCTTGAGTCTCCGTAGATGTTCTTTGCTCAACTTTTGAAAGATAAATCGCAGCTTGATCCAGAAAAAAATCAAAGATCAGAAGTGGATGATGGTTGTGAAGGTCGTTGATTCCCAATCTTGATGAGGTTGATGATGGTCAAAGGCGACGATGAGTTGTGTTTTGGTTTTTGTCATGGTTGATCAAGGTTACTAAGGAGTCCAGTTTTGCATTGTCTATAAAGTCCATAGACAATTGTCAATGGAGAAACAAGAAGAAGAAGCAAAAACCATGGGTGGAAGAAGAAATCAAACCCGCCCCCCGCCCCCAAAAAAAAGGGTTTTTTTTTAAATACTTATGGCATTTACAGACCAAAACCAAATAGAGTTATGAATGTTCTAGAGAACACATAAACTTCAGTAAAATATTATGAAGTTCCAATCAGAAAACTATATTGACAACATCGATTTTGTCAAAGCATCTATAAATCTAATATAATCGATCAGGTGCAAAAGAAAAAAAGAACTTTGATGAATGTTTGTGTTGATATATAAATAAATTCATGGGCCTTCCAACGTAAGCTTGAGGTTTTAAGAGTGGGTTCCTTAATATAGTATCAAAACAAGTTTGACTAGAAGTCACGAGTTTGAAACCAATAACCCCTTCTTTTCAACACTTAGCAAAGGAGGGCTAGTATATAGTTCATGCTTCAGCGCAAAAGAACATTTGCATATGGAGACGTGTTAAGGTACAAATAATATTCCTGGTTTACTACGTGTTATACACAAAAAAATACCCGCCACGTGGATAACAGATAACGTGCCACGTGGACGTAAGTGGACTCAGCTACGAACACGTGGACGCATGGCATTCGCGTAAGCTTTGCATGGCCATGCAAAGGAGCTCATGCACACCTGCCGTGCATAAGGGAGATGATGAGCCCAGGCGCGAGCAGTAGGAGTTCAAGCAGCGAACATCTTCAACCATCGC
>JAOWBR010069498.1:2273-15108 GCA_028571145.1 Dionaea muscipula
CCCACTTAAGGCGTTGATATCCTCGTCAAGTCCAATAAAAAACAAACCAGTTAGCACACAAGTCCAAAGATCGTCCAACCATGTGGCACCTTCCTTCCACTACACCAGGCCCATCATGACCGACTCGCTCTGATACCACCTGTCACGTCCTGACCCAAAGTCTTGCCAACTATAACCACTCAGACCCATTATCCTCCCGGGATAGAAGAGATTAAGCATTATTTATTAATAAGGATAAGAATCATTAGGCTTGTATTTAATATCAACATTAAGGATTCAACAAAAATCCTCCAACAAAAATCTGAGATTCTTTTTTTTATCAGATTAAAATCCTTCTATACACTGCCTGTTAAGGTCCATTGTCAACCTCCAATATTTCTATTTTTTTGCAAAACCATAGTTGTCCTGCAGAAAAAGCCAGTGCTGATTATGTTCTCCCTGAGTAAGCTCAACCAATAAAACTATGAAAACCCCCAAACATAATCCAAGATTGGAAATTAAGACTGTATGAGTGTTAAAAGGTATCCATGTCAAAAACTCTCTCTATTAGTCCTCAACATGACTTGCTTCCAATCTACTAAAGTCAGCAAGCAATTTCCCCTTAAGACGACAATTAGTCAAAGAACACGTCCAAGCCATCGATTTCTTCTACATAACTCAGTTCTGCATTCGCAAAAAATGTTGAGTCCCCAACAAGTTTAACTAATCTCTAAATCACGGAATAAATACATGAAAGTGACCCAGATAGAGCTATATGAATAACACAAAAGTTTTGAAAGCTCAATACTTCTAATCCAACCCCTACAATCTACATAAAGTCTCCGAACCAAAGAACATTACATACCAACGTAGTCACACAGAACTGTTCACCTGCACCTTCACAATCTGAAGCAGTGATAATGGGGCTTGAGATCCATACAAACCCATTTTCTTGGAAGAACTTATGAGTAGCATATGCCAATGTGTTCCTTACTCTAGCAACCTAAGAGAAGCATGCACCAGGAATCAACATGGTTGAAACAAGTAACATGGAACAAAACTGTAGAAAGCAAAAATAATTGTTTACATTGAAGAACTTGGAATATTACTTGCAGTGACACAAATATGTGGCATCCAAGATTAGGATTGACATATAAAAAATACTATAAGTGAAGGATAGTGCCAAGTAAATTGTTACTTTCTAAGAAAACAAGAGAAAAATGTCATTGGCACTCTCTTGAAAGCTCAACCACCATTGGTCAAAATCAAAAGAAACTATAAGTGAAGGATATGGTGGACTAGACATCACTGAAGCATCATGCCTCATGAAATACATGGAAAGAGGTGTGACACATTCTAGAGACAATGATTTATGAAGAGAAGCAGGATCACATATCCTTATCTCAAGGATCAATATATCATGTTGTGTACCGACATGTCTACCTTCCACATTACGAGGAAAGGTCAATGGATCAAAGGCACAGTAGTGAGTGTACCAGCTATAAGGATAAACCTAGTATCCTACATTCCTACTCAAACAGAAGCAACATATATAAACGGATTGATGGATTATAGTTGTAGAAGATTTCTGAATAGGTAGCAACCACTAAAACCGGAAAAGCAGGTTTAATCCTCACAAGTAACTTCGACAAAGTTTAAAAAAAACACACTCGCAAATTCAGATTTGGAGATAGTCCTTGCGAGAGAAGAAACAACATACCGCACCAAATGTATTTGTTCTGGGGCGAAGGTGGGCCTTGGTCCTCAGAAATTCCCTGCTGACCCTTTTCTTCTGTATGGGAAATGTAGGATCACTTTGACCAACCTGCAAGAAAACAGCATAAAAGAAAACACTAACCACAATGCACACAAACAACAACTGAACACAGCAAATATGAAGAGAGAGAAACCAAAGTTGCACTTTGTGCCAAAAATGTATCAAAACAATTCTCATCGACTAAACCCAACAGAAGTTGGTGTTAGAGGGACGGGATCCTTTATCTCATAAACAGATTCAAACCCTTTTCCAACAAAGAGGGGAAACTACCCTGTTTTTTTTTTATGTGAATCAGTATCATCATCATCTTAACCATATCTCACTAGATAGGATCGGTCACACATATTCGCATCCTCCAATCAATATGGTGTAGGGCATCGTCCTTCATAAGTTCTAAATACCCAAGAGTATGACCGATAGGAAACCCCACAAAAAAGGAGGTAAAATCAAACTAGCATCCCTAGTGGAAGAAAGGTTTATCCTCTTTATTGTATAAGAGAGGTGCTACTCGTGTAAAGACTAAAGACACATGCGAGCAAAACCAAATCTTTTCAGATAAAAGTTGCTTGCACCAAAGTTCAGCTTTGAGCCCTCATTAGCTTTCATTATAGATGAAAAAAGATTTGTTTGTTTGTTTGTTTGTTGTTGTTGTCATCGTCTATTGTTTCTTCAGAATTCCTAAGAGAAGCAACAAAGAGCTAAATGAAACCTAGTGGAAGATTTTGTTTCCCCTTGCATCCACAGGCACAGACTCTCATTAGCACCAGCTTGCATCCACTACACATTTAACAAGCTGAATATGATAATATATAAGCGGTACAAAAATGTACACAGCTATGCAAGAGAACCAGCCTCCCCATGCACATCATCCAGCAAGAATGAAGCATAATGCTTACATTGATAGAAAAGCATGAACCTAGAAAAAAGAGAGAAACTGCACATGGGAAATCAATCTTTGAGGTGAACAGAATCTGCATTTACTCTATCACCCATTGTAAATTCATCTCAATGGAAGAAAATGCAAGTCTTTACCATTACAAGTTTGTCAACTTTCAGCTCCACTTTCTGTTTTGACCCTTGGCTTCTTACTACGGTACCGTGCAAACAGACTGATGCACCAGTGGATATGGAGCCAGATTCCACCTAAAAATGAGCTACAGAGATCAGAATGATGAGTCACTGATTATTGTACTGGAAACTAATGTGTAAAATGCAAAAGATACTTCATTTTGCTTGGAACTGAATCATTCTTACACAAAATAAACAAAATTGTGAACAAATTCCTACATCCTAGACGTATGCAGATCAATGGCAAACAAGTGAAAGGATAGTTCAGTTAACAACTCGGTGAAGATAGTCAATTCCTTAAGTACCAAATTCCAGGCCCAGCCAAATGATACGATCTACAAAAGCAGCCTGTGGTGCTGGAATCTTTCTATTTCCCTTTCTGTGGAAATATTTTAATCCAAATGCATTTAATATCACTAGCTGATCGAGTCAACGCAAGAACCCTGGTAGTTGATAACATTGTGACCATACTTTGGACACAGTGTTTTAAAAGGCGCAAGGCGCACCGAGACGCATAGGGGTCGTGGAGTTTAGACGCAAGACGCAGGCGCGCGTCTGATCGAAACAAGGTGTAAAAAAAACCCAAAATTTCTAATAATAAAAGTGAGCATTGGATAATAATTAAAATTTAAAAAATAAGTTTTTAATTGTCTAATGAAGTTAAAAATAATAATACAATAATAACACAACGTAGTACAAATATAATCTAAGAAAATAATAAAACTAAAAAGTGATTTGTGAAATCTAAAACAATTAAAGCTTTCAACCATCACTCGTCAGGAAGTGAAAAAAAGATTATCAACACTCAAATCAACATCTTCTATTACTCCTTATACTGTAAGAAGGTTCCTATACTTCACTTGCTCTAGCAGCAGTTCCCCAAATCATAGAATCGTCTTCAAACAACAAATCATTCTCATCGTCATCGTCATCAAATCTATATAGTAATTAACCACTCATTGGATTCTTCAATATTGTCAAAAAAATTGGGTCCATAATATCTCTCTGATTGTATCGAGACCTTAATACTCTATTATATTTCACGTACACTAAATTGAGATGTTCTTGAATCAACCTATTTCTTTTTTGTTGTGAAAGAGCAATAAGAAACAAATACAAAGTAAATACTTCATATTTCTAAAAAATCTTTTCTTTTAATAAATTGAAACACTTACATGTTCAAAAATACTCCAATTTCTCTCACAACTCGTAATACTACAAGTTAGGAAACGAAGCACTAGCTCTTTGAGCTCCTCGACCTCCGCCTCTACCTTCAGGTCTAGAACATGATGTCTAGAGGTACATGTACTTTAGATGTTGGAAATTGACTAGGGTGACAGCCTGGGCTTTAATATTCTCCCCTTCTTCTCCTCTCTCACCTATTCCTCAAAAAAATCATTTTCTTTTTTTGTTTAATTACAAAATTGTTTACTTTAACCCAAAAACTTTTAGGTAAAAAAAAAAAGAAGTTGAAACCATTGCGCCTAGGCGCGCCCGGAACCTGATCCCCAGGCGCGCGCCCGGAAAGATAAGATCGGTATCAGCAACAGGATCGCCGGCAAGGGTCAAAGTACGGGACAGGGCACGGGCATGATGAATATAAGCAGTGACTAAAAGTTCTCCTTTGGTGAGGGAGTGGAGTTCGCGTTTGACAGACTGAATACGAGATTTGCTGACGGTGCCATAAAGGGTATCCAAGGTGAGCCAGATTTCTCGAGTAGTAGTACAGTGGATGACTTGTAAGAGAATGTCTTTGGAAAGCGAGGAAGCAATCCATGCGAGAACCATTTGATCAAGTCGAAACCATAAGGTAATATCCACCGCTGCGGCAGAAGCATCGGGTCGCAGAATGGTGTCGTCGACTAAACCAAGAAGACCGTGGCATCGGAGGACGGGCATCACTTGCATCTTCCAGATAAGGTAGTTGGTGGTTGCCAGCTTGGAGGAGATCTCTCCTGGCTAATAACCTTGACAATGGGTAAAGAGGAGATGGCAGAATTAGGAGGATTGGCAGGGCCAGTTGTGCTGCCAGGAGGGGTTTTGGTGTTGGCCATGGAAGAAGTAGAGGAGGGAGCGAAGTGGAAGATAAAGATTGCCGATAAAAAAATTCCCTTGTTTTATGGCTCTGATACCATGTGAGAGAAATGAGTTTTCACTGTATTTCATTAATCACAAGGAAGACAAATATATAGAAGATACAGGCGAAGGAAAAATTCCTAAAAATAAGGAAACAAACTATTTTCCTAATTCTGTGATTATCCCTTCCTTGTTTGAGGATGTGCAAACTGAGGAAATATTTGATTGAGATTCCCTTTCCTGATTTTGTGTGTTTGTCTGTGCAGCCATGCTCTGGTCTTCTCCTGTTGCTCTGACATCCCCCCCTCAAGCGCAGGGTCGGGGCCTCCCGAACCATGAGCTTTTCCGAAGAGGAATAAAGAGAGACACCGGGAGAGACTTGGTGAAGATGTCGGCGATCTGTTGGGCAGCAGGCACATGGGCGATGCGAAGAGCTCCAGACTGAACAGGTCGCGAACGAAGTGAACGTTAATGCCAATGTGCTTGGAGCGACTATGGAAGACGGAATTGCGGGCAAGGTGAAGGGCACTTTGGTTGTCACAATAGAGTACCGGGGTGCAAGACAGAGAGATGCCAAGACAACGAAGAAGGTGGAGAAACCACTGGATCTCCGCCGCGGTGCTGACAAGGGCACGATACTCCGCCTCGGAGCTGGAACGAGACATGGACGACTCAAGGTAAGGTATTGGAGGGAACCCACAAGCTGTCGATAGATGGTGGGATCAGGCAATGCTGTAGAATCAGTCTTGGAGAGTTGAAGGCCAACTGCTAATGGAGTCTTGACCGGCTTGCACCCAGCGAGTTGGAAACGGTCGAGCAATTGCAGCACATACCTGGCCTGAGACAGAACAAGCGAGGATGCAAATCGAGTAACCTCCATGCCGAGAAACATGTTCAACTCCCCAAGGTCTTTCATAGAAAAGGCGGTAGAGAGACGTTGGATGAGGCTGCCGAGGAGCACAAGTGAGCTGCCGGTGATGATTAAATCATCCACGTATATGAGAAGAAGTATACTATGGGAGCCATGCCGCTAGATAAAAAAAGATGGGTCATGAGGACTACCGTGGAAGCCAAGTTGAAGCAGGAAAGATGTAAACTTGTGAAACCAGGCACAAGGGGCCTGTTTGAGGCCGTATAGTGCTTTGTGCAGGCGGCAGACATGAGTAGGCCGGTTGGGATCAACGAAGCTGCGGGTTGTTGAAGATAAACAGTTTCTCAGAGGTCCCCATGTAAAAAGGTGTTCTTCACATCGAGTTGTCGAAGGGGCCATTGGAGAGAAACAACAAGTGATAATATGAGGCGAATAGTAACATGTTTGACGACCGGGCTGAAAGTCTCGTCAAACCTGGTCTTTGGTTGTAACCTTTTGCCGCTAAGCGGGCCTTGTAACGATCAATAGTGCTGTCGGATTTTAATTTGACTCGGTAGACCCATTTGCTGCCGACAACATTCATAGAGGGGTGAAAAGGGACGAGAGACCACGTCTTATTTTTTTGCAGTGCTTGGTATTCGTCTTCCATGGCAGTGACCCAACGTGGATCAGAGGCTGCAGCCTTGTAAGTAGTGGGTTCCGGAGGAAAGGTGACTGCAATTGCCAATAGAGACTGCGGTAGCGGATGTCGGGTGGCATAAAGAACCTTGGGACGACGGCTACCATCTCTGCTTCGTGTGATCATTGGGTGGATAGAGTTAGAGGGCGGAGGTGGCAGGGACGGCTCGGCTGGAGCAGCGGCTGAAGCAGGGGCTGTAGTTGCGGTTGCAGCAAGGGTTGAAGCAGCGGTTGCAGCAGGGGCAGTGGCAGCGGATGAAGCAGCAGCTGAAGTAGTCAGTGGAACTGTAGCAGCAACTTCTGGGCCGTTAGACTTGCCGCGTCTCTGGTAAACAATCGGAGAAACAACCTGATCTGGAAGCAGAGGCTACGGTGACACCGGAGTGGGCAGCAGAGGGCTGGTCGGCGGAGATGGCAAGGGAATGCTGGAAGGAAGGCTGACGGCTTGTCGGAGTGATTTGTCCCGTTGAAGTTTGAATGACGCTGGTCGGGCACCAAGAAGTGAGAGCTGATTGTAAAAGGACGTCTTATTGAAAGAGACGTGCCGAGAAAGATAGATGCGTCCGGATGTTGGATCGAGACACCTGTAACCTTTGTGTTGTGTAGAGAAGCCCAAAAATATGCATTTAACAGTTTTGAAGTCCAGTTTCCCACGCCCAAAGAGTTGTAAATATGGATAGCAAACGCACCCAAACGTGCGAAGTAAAGAGTAGCCTGGTGGTGTCCCCATTAGTGTTGTATATGGAATACGGTTAGATAAGGATTGCGAGGGGAGCCTGTTGATGAGGAAGGTAGCTGTAGAGAATGCATAAGGCCAGTACTCCCGCGGCAGATGAGCATGGGCGAGTAGGGTGAGTCCGGTTTCAACAATGTGTCTTAGTTTTTGCTCGGAGAGCCCATTCTGTTCTGGCGTCCCCGGGCATGACATAATATGAGAGATTCCTTGCGTAGCAAAAAAAAGTCTGAAGAGTGGAACTGATAAATTCTCCACCGCCATCTGTTTGAACCACTTTGACAAGAGCATTAAATTATCGGTGAACAAAATTAATAAAGGCCTGAAAAATGCCTGACACTTCAGATTTGAGCCGCATAGGAAACAACCATGTAAAACGAGAACATTCATCAATAATACCCAAATAGTAGCGATAACCATCAATAGAGACGATGGGGGAAGGACCCCAAACATCACTATGTAAAGTGTGAAAAAGAACTATAGAATAAGATCGTCGTTGAAATGGCAGTTTGGATGATTTTTCTAGTTTACAACTCGAACAAATATGTTTATTAATGGTACCATGCAAGTTAAGATGGGGGGCCAAAAGCTGGAGAACACGAGACGACGGATGCCCAAGCCGAGCATGTCTTAAATCGTCGTTCTCTTTATTGTGCTAGAAACAAACGGTAGTCGGATAGGAGTATGGAGAAGATCCCAGTCGATAAAGGGCACCGTCTCTATCCTCGGTTAATAGAATTCTCCCACTCTGCAAATCCTTCACAAGAAAGCCCCAAGGATAAAATATAAAGCAGCAATGATTTTATTCTGTAAATTTGGACACACTGAGTAAATTTTTCTAAATACGAGGCACGGTGAGAATATTCTCTATTGTGACAGAGGGAGTGGGGGAAACGGTGCCAGTGGCAATAATAGGTAAACTAGAACCGTTTCCCACAATAATATGATCAATCCCAGTGTAGAAAGTGGTACCTTCAGTGAAAGAGTCATCGGGAGTCATATGATGGAAGGTGCTAGTATCCGGATACCAGGATGTGTCGCTGGGATTAGATATTTGAAGAGTGGAGAAGGCTTGGGGAGAAGGTGCATGTGATGAAGCAGTAGAGAAAGGGGCCTCACAAACATTAGCTTTGTGATTTGGATACCCGCACTTATAACAATAAACAGAGTTGGAGTCACCAGTAACAGGAGCCGCACGAGGTGGGTTGCGACAACCGCGGAAAGAGGAGCCACGGCCACGGCCACGATTACCACGTCGGCCAGAGGATACACCACTGCGGCCAGACACACGGCCAGGGGTCTAGGTAGGACTGACGGGCGCCTGTGTATGAGTAGAGGAAGCAACGAGTGCAACTGCAGGAAGGGCAGCTGTGCGATTTGTTTGAAGGCGTCGCTCAAAGTCAGCGATGGTGGCTGCCACCGAGTCCAGAGAAGGTAGCGGGCTGACGAGGTGTATAGCGGCCACAACGGAGTCATACTCAGCAGGGAGTCCGGCCAGGATAAGAAAGATGAGATCTGTATCAGCAACAGGATCGCCGGCAAGGGTCAAAGTATGGGACAAGGCACGGGCATGATGAACATAAGCAGTGACTGAAAGTTCTCCTTTGGTGAGGGAGTGGAGTTCGCGTTTGACAGACTAAACACGAGATTTGTTGATGGTGCCATAAAGGGTATCCAAAGTGAGCCATATTTCACGAGCAGTAGTGCAGTGGATGACTTGTAAGAGAACGTCTTCGGAAAGCGAGGAAGCAATTCACGCGAGAACCATTTGATCAAGTCGAAGCCATGAGGCAATATTCGCCGCTGCGGCAAAAGCATCGGGTCGCGGAATGGTGCCATCGACCAAACCAAGAAGACCATGACATCGGAGGACAGGCATCACTTGCATCTTCCAGATAAGGTAGTTGGTGGTTGCTAGTTTGAAGGAGATCTCCTGGCTAATAGCCTTGACAACGGGTAAAGAGGAGATGACAAAATTGGGAGGATCGGCAGTGCCGGTGGTACTGCCAGGAGGGGTTTCGATGGTGGCCATAGAAGAAGGGGAAGGAGCGAAGTAGAAGACGAAGATTGCCGGAAAAAAATCCCTTGTTTTATGGCTCTGATATCATGTGACGAAAATGATTTTTCACTATCTTTCATTAACCACAAGGAAGACAAATATATAGAAGATACAGGCGAGGGAAAACCCCTAAAAATAAGGAAATAAATTATTTTCCTAATTCTGTGATTATCCCTTCCTGGTTTGTGGATGTGCTAACTGAGGAAATATTTGGTTTAGATTCCCATTTCTGATTTTGTGTGTTCGACAGCGTAGCCACGCTCTGGGTTTCTCCTGTTGCTCTCACATTTACCCTTTTGCGATCTACTGAATTTCAGACGTATTGAGCTTGCATTAATCAAGACCTTATCACAATCAAATTATGACATCTAGAATCCATATTTACTCAAGATGAACAAGCCTACACACAATGAACAAACCTTACTCTTCATCCAAGAGTAGGGTAGTTATAAAGATCCCAGGCAGTATACCTCATGACAACTTTCCATCATACCTTCAAAAAAAAATTTATCTACAACTTCATTTTGTCAGAGAAGAAGCAACAAGAACCTGCCCACGGTGAATCAGTGAAACCAATATATACTTTTTATACGCCTCAACTGCAATGGCATTCAAATTATGCATTGGAGCCGTAAAAACCTGGAAAACAAAAAAAAAAAACAAGCATGGGTCATTGCAAAAGGCCGTTGCTGACTAAATGTAAATAATGTAGAAGCAATATACAGACGTTGTGAAGAAGCTCCAATGCCTTCTGAAATCGTTTGAGACCAATGCAGATCATTGACCTAAGTCAAAATGACATGCAGTTAGTAAATACAGCATGACTCGCCACTTGAACATCATTATGAGAATGATGCACTACAATCAAACATCTCAATTTCACCTACTTCTTAAATGACATGTAATCAAACTTTCAACTAAATGCTCCGGGGAACTATATTTTCAGGGTGCACCTTAATTACCGTATCTCTCCCTAGAACAGATGATGCAATAGGGCAATGGTTTCTAAGATGCCTGTAGATAAAAGCTCCAATAAGGAGGAGCCGGTTTCTCAAGCCATTGTTATCTTATTTCCTACATTAGCATCAGCTGCTAAATATACATGACATGCAGCTATATGTTTGACAATGCATCGTTAGTTTTGTATTAAACAGACTTAAAACATCATAAAATGTCAGTTTTCTTGGAGCGGTAAGATTGTCCACATGTGGCCTAGGGAAATAGGACAACTTTAAGGAATGCAAACAAAATGAACATTTTGGCGTGATTAGTAGCATTAGGCACCCTATGTGTGTTGTGTGTGTGTTGCTGTGTTTTCATTATGATAAATAACACTTCCTCAAAAGAAAAAGTCAAGTCAGGAAAAAAGAGTCAACACAGAGTTACCCACCCATAATAACTGTAGAGGAAAAGATCCTTTGGCTGATCAATCTCAAATATGTCATCCTCCAATAAATGTAGACCAGTTTTATAAGATTTTGAGAGTACGCAAAGAAGAACGAAATCTGGATGTAGAGAAGTTAACTGCTCAGTGCAGGGCTGAAGCTTCCTTATGGCTGTTAGCAAAGCAGCAACACCTCGGATGGGAGTTTCAAGCCACATAACTTGTTCTTTGAGCCTCTTACAGACGGATACAACTGTTGACAAAATTACATCATTGTCAGATATGGATTGAAAAGATTAAAGTGGAAAAATAAACTAAAAGACTTCCCAATAAGTAAACATACATTTGTCAGGTGCTAGATGGATCTGTGCTGCAGTACAAGAGTTAATAAATCTGATGGTTAAAGCAACCACCTCATTAGCCCGCTCTTTGATAATCGGAGTAGATGTAAATGCCTCCCTGTCAACAAAAGAGAGAGGAACAGCCAAAAAAAAAAAAAAAAGCAATGATATAAAAAAAAATTTAAAAAAAAAAAAAAAACAAATGCTGAACCCTCAAAAAAACAAAAAGGACCAGTGGCCCTACTGTAAATGTAAGAAGCATTCTAGGGCGCAAGGCATGCGAAGGAAAAAAGGGACCTTGTTACTAGTTAATAATAGCTAAATTAGGCCTTATGGGCCTGCCAAATCATCTAGTGTCACAAAGGTGACAGCAAGTGCC
This sequence comes from Dionaea muscipula, assembly GCA_028571145.1. Taxonomy (NCBI): domain Eukaryota; kingdom Viridiplantae; phylum Streptophyta; class Magnoliopsida; order Caryophyllales; family Droseraceae; genus Dionaea; species Dionaea muscipula. The sequence goes on from JAOWBR010069498.1 coordinate 13,619, forward strand.
AGCACATAAGAGTTTACTAGTACAGGAGTGCTTAGAGGGATTTGTAGTAGTTACGGTCCCGTCAAGTTTACTTCCAAGAATGTTTAGAACTGAACTCACATATTTGGCCAATATCTTCGAACCCCATTGCAATACATTCAAACCAAACTTAAGCTATCACAGGAAGGTAAACCAATAATTGCATACAACAATACAAAACAAGCTTGAAGCGAGCCACTCCCATCCCTTCTTCTCACCTCCTGCTCCTCATCTCTTGAAGGGAAATACTTGCAGTGTCTTCCAGCAATACAAAAGACGAATTTACACCAAGGAAGAACCCCAAATAGATGATATTTCAACATTGTTTGCTGCAACAAAAACCTGATGAATCGATCGGAGGAATCACGGAAGATGCAGATTCCCGACGACCCAAACCAACTTCAGCACATAAACCAAATCAACTACGGGGAGTACCACGAAGAGGACATACAGATTAATACTAAACACGACATCGAAGACGCACAAATATACAACATCAACAATGCAAACCCTGAAAGACCAAATGAACTTTCTTTTCTTTGTTGGAGGGGGGGGGGGGGCGATGGGGGGGGGGGGTGGGCGGGGGGGGGGGGGCGATGCTAGAGAGACTCACAGAAAGTAGAGATAGCCGAGAGAGTGCGTTGACGGATCGAGCTGGTCCAGGTAAGGGGAGAGGACAGTGGATTTCAACCGAAGTGAGTCTTCCGATTGCTTGAGGAGGCCGTTGAGATGAGATACATCTTCGATGCTGCCTGATAGGGCTTGGATTTGAGCTACAGCTGCTTCCACCGTTTCCATGGCGGCGACGGCAGCGTCCTATTGGGGATCCCGGTGCGCAAGGCCGTGGCTGTGTGTCTATCTAAAGAGCATCTACGACGGTCTTTCTCTATTTCGCTCAATAAATCTCACAAAAAAACCAACGTGGCAAGTTCCTCGCAGATACGGGTTAGTTTGCGCACACCTTGGATATATACGGATTTTTTTATTATTTTAGAAGATACGATAGCGTATTATTATTTTTATTTTGATAAAACGGTAGTATATTATCTTTTGTGTTTTGATAAAACAATATTATACTACCAGTTTTTATTTTTAAAATTTTTTTTTGGATGATACGGTAGTATAACGGTAGTACACTGCCGTTTTTATTTTGGTAAAATGGTAGTATACTACCATTTTATCAAAAAAATAAAAACAAAAAAAATTAAAATCCGCACACACCCTATCAGAGGGGTGTGCGCACAGCACCTCTCCTTCAAGATATAGAGTTTGAGATTTTCTTTTTATCTGCAATGGTATATAAAAAGGGTCACTCTAAATACAGCATCCTTTTTAACTAAACGCAGCACATTTTTCTTTTAAATTTCTAAAATGTCTTTGGATTTTTGAAAAAATTACGAAATTATCATTATTCTATGCATAGTTGAAAAATATTTCATTTATTCGTGTGCTCAACCTCTGTAAAATTCACT
>JAOWBR010069719.1:1454-15101 GCA_028571145.1 Dionaea muscipula
ACCCTGATCATATTTTTCTTTATCTTTTAATCTTTATCAAATCTTTTAATATCTTTTGTTAATCATCCATATTTTTTGTTGACACGGTGAATATTGTTACAGTTTTATTCACTTTGACAAAAATCATACGTGCTTGTACTCATGTTGTACCGGTGCACGTGTCATTTCGTACACTTTATATAATTTTTGATAAAAAACATAATAAAAATGATATCAATATTAGAATTATTTTGCTCATCGTAAAAAAATATATGAATTTTGAAGATAATATTTTTATATTTGATAAATTTATTTTTTTATCAAATCTTTTAATATCTTTTGTTAATCACCCATAACTTATTATTATCTTTATCTTTTGCTAATTGTGCACCCATATCATATTCAAATAAATTATTTCGTAACATTATATTAATTATATCTCGTAAAAATTCAAAAATTTAGAGATTAGAGATTTTATTAGTGTTTAGAAATTTAGGGATGACTGATATCTTTTTTCGCTCTTTTCCCTCATCCGAAGGGTTAAAATATTCCAAAATATTTTATGGGGAGAATTTAAATGTTGAACTATTTTATATCATAAACTTTGGTTTGCCCGTGTGGTTGACACGGATGAGTAGTTTCACAATTGAAACAATACAGACACTTTCATCAAAATTCGTCAATTCGTTTCACTGGATTGAGTTCGAACTCGCTGTGTTTTATCTTGTTCATTGACATCGCCACATTTTATTTATTTATTTATGAAAATAAATAAAATGGCAACTCATTGGAGGATATGTTTTTGCATTTTTTACTGTATATGCTCGTAATATAAATCGATTCAAATTTGACCGATCTTTATCGGATCTATTTAAAATTAAGATTTGCCACCATATTTTTGTTCGACCGTGCTGATCAAACGGTTCGAACCGAACGATCGGACGATTGATTAAACGGTGACATGGGTTATTATTACGGCGTGAATAGGAATTTTTCAGGTGAATCTTACAGTACTGCCAACCTCCTCCTGTGCCTTTTCCTCTCCCCCTCTTTCCTCTTCACAACTCCACGATTGCTCCCCTTTTCTCTCTCACCCACTCTTCTTCCTCTTCTCTTCCATCATAAAAAGATTCAATCTTTGTTGGAACAGGGCTCCAATTTCACTCGACACAGATAGACAAGGGTTCCCATCACACTTCCCTCCACCATTTCCCAGCTAACAATTCTCCTTTACAGGTATCCATGTCCCTGTTTCCTCCCATTTCTCCAGTTTCTTGCTGTTCTCAATGTGCTTTTCTGTCTCTCCCCTAGTTCTTCCTTGTCCATTACTGAGATCTCGGATTTTTAGCTTCCATTGTTGCTCCTTCTACATTGTATGTTTCTGCCATTGTCCCTCCTTCTGCCCGGATTGCTTGACGTTTTGGCTCGCCTTTGCTGCTTGCATTCCCTAACCTCTCTTGGCTGTTCAGGGTTTTCCGTTCATGGGCTCAAGTCATTTTCTGTTTCTATGGATGATTTTGGATTAAATTGCTTTCCTTTCCTGGGTATAGAGTTATTCTGTTTACTGGGGTTGAAGCTTGTGGTCCAATGCAAAATGGGTTTTCGTTGATACTTTGGTAGGGTCAATGGGTCTTCTTGAACTGATCCTTTCTACTAGTATCATAGCATTATTAAATGCAGCATCTGAATTTCCCTCTCCCTTTTGTTTTTCTGGTCTTGTAATTTTCTTTTTTTCAAGCAGTGGTTTGTGTGTTGATTTTCTTTTGATGTTTTTTCCATAGGAGCCTACTATCCAAAATTGGTGTTTCCTTTGGTAAATTGAGTGCCTGTGTTGAGTTATTCTGAGGTGGCTAAGCGTGCCTTAGTAATGTACTAGTTTCCCCGGGGATTTATAGTGAAAGCAGGAACAATTTGGCTCATGATATGGCTCAACGCTCTAAGTTCTCTTCTTCGAGCTCCAACGAATACGAGGCTGCTTCCCAGTCTGGCATTTTATCCGAAGGAGAGGGATATCAGAGTGACGCTGAATCGACTGTTGCACCATCGTAAGCTTTTACTTCCACCTGACCATCCTTTTGTAGCCCCCTCCCCCCAATGGCTTTATCAATTTGCAGTTTCATAGTGGTAGCTTTCAGGTTAAGGTCAAGGTTGTGTAGTTATAGCTTACTCATCTGATAACTCTAGTACCTTGAATTGGTTCAAGCCATGTACAATGGCTGCCTCTTTTTGACAGAGTCTGCTATTTCCCTCTCGTATGTGAAGGTACGGTTCGCCACACGGCAAAAAATGCTATGGTAATGGAAAAGTACTTCACATTAGATCTGGGAAAGGCTTCACTCTGTTGCAACTTAAGCTTACCTCCTGATATGAAGTATTTTAGTCATCTGCTAAGGATATGAACGGAGCAGCCATCCCTGGCGAATATGGCTTTGCCCTATGCTTGGATACCAAATCATGGGCATTGTTATTTAAGCAAACTTGTCCTTCTATACTCATTGAACTCATCTTATGCACATTGTTTATTCAGTCTCAACCTCTTGGAAAAACTTCTAGCCATGCCTTTAGAAGTTTTGATCTCTGAATGTTCCAACAATCATATTTGCATAATGAATCCAACTGTTGAGAAGTGCACCTTGGTGTTGTAGCTAAATTATTCCAGTGTAACTGTCTGCAGTTTGTCTGTTTTGTCAGAACATGGCAACCTTCGTGAGAGCAATTGCTCATGAAACAGATCTTTCTTGCAGCGTGGTAACAGTAGATCTTCAGTCTCCGTGGACCAACAAAAGTGGGATCAATAGTCTCTTGGCGAAAAAAAATATAAGAGATTTCTTAAAGTAACCCTTTATTTCTTTTAATAGAAAAAGTAGATGTGTCTCATATTAATATCTTCGTGATCTATTCATCGTCTGTAGAAGACAAACATATCTAAGTATCATCTAACTGTTTCTCTCTATTTTGCAGCACGCCTATGACCCTGTCAATTTCTATTCCACCAGAACTTGCTGGGTCGATACCTTGGATAAATAAGTTTCAGGTAAGGAGCTGTGCTTCCAGCGTCGTATGATTGTACCTAACATAATGGCAATGCTCTTCTTGTAACCATCGATTTTGATGTTTAGGCATGCCTCTGGATTTCCATTTAGTGGAAGCTAATTCTAGTATATAAATGCTAAGTTCCTCATTGTTTTATAGTACCATTTCTTTTAGGTGGAGGGCTTCTTAAAAGCAATGCACAAGCAGATTCAATCTGCTGGAAAGCATAGATTTTTTTCTAAAAGATCTTCTGGGCCTCAAATTGGGGAGAAATTCACCATTGAAGACATGCTCTGTTTCCAAAAGGTATTTTAGGTAGTTGTATACAATTTTGACATGCTTTCTTCCCTTCAAGAAGTTGTAGTACCCGTGATCCATTGAATGAAAATTTGATAGGATCCTATCCCTACTTCCTTGCTTAAAATCAACAGTGGCTTGGTAAGTCGAGCAAAGAAGCTCTTCAAGACAGTTCTGAGGTACATGGGAGTTGATTCAGATAGAGTGGCTCCCGCTGACTTGGATGACAGGATTGAGCTTGTTCAGAAACTGTATAAGCACACTCTCCGGTCTCCTATGCTCTGTGATGAGCTCTTTGTACAAATTTCAAAACAAACTAGGAACAACCCTAATAGGTATGCATATACCTTCCTTAAAATCAAGTTCTAATTAACATGTGCTCTGATAATAGTTAGAAGCGTGCAAGTTCAAGAACTTCTTTAAAAGTTTGGATTCTTTTACACTTGTTTCAGGGAATGGCTCATCAAAGCATGGGAACTATTGTATTTATTTGCATTCTCAATGCCTCCTAGTGAAGACATTAGTGGATACTTGTCAGAATGTGTCCAAAATGTAGCCTGCAGTGAGGATGTAGACTCTGATGTCCAAGTCCTTGCACAAAACACATTGAATGCATTGAAGCGCTCTATCAAGGCTGGGCCTAGGTGCTCCATACCTGGGAGAGAAGAGATTGAAGGTCTCCTCATTGGAAAAAAGCTTACAACTGTTGTGTTTTTCTTGGATGAAACTTTTGAAGAAATCACATATGACTTGTCAACAACTGTTGCTGATGCAGTACAGGTGCATGAGAAAAAAATTCCCCAGTATTCTATCAGCTTCCAAGTAGATTGGAATCGAGAGAAAGGGAGGATGAACATCCCAAGCTTTCACAAATTCAATATCATAATGTTGTTTGTGCTTCAAAATTATAGTTTGTATGTCACGGGAAAGATGATAATAAAATCATTTAGATAGAGGAGTGCACTGATTAACTCAGTGGTCAGGAGTTAGACTCTTTATGTCCCCTACCCTCCTTGTAAACCAACAACAAAAGAGAAATATTATAGATCTGCAAGTACTTGATTGATGTTTTTCTTCATTTCCTGCTAAATATGTATTTTTCATGCAATACCTGTTCTACTTGACATCAGGTCAAAAAATGTTCTTTGAAAGCTTCAAAATTTCATCACACTATTCACCATAACATGTATGATTAACACATGGTGATATAACCTATTTAATGCTTTGTATCGTGAAGTCATTTATGATGGTGCTAGATATGCTTTGCTTGACTGTTTACAGTTATGTTCTACAGATGTTTCCATATAAGATATAGTGGCTACAATAATTGCATTCCCTATCTTATGTTGTTCTCTGGGTTTCTTATTCCTGTTGGTTTCTTTTGAAACTTGTTAACTGTGGTCTTTGTTTGCTAAATAAGTTTCTCAAGCTATAGCCTATGGTAAATAGTTGACATTACAATATTTTAGTGTTAGAGAAATCCACAACCTTCTATCAGGGTTTGTCTCATTATTGTGGGTTCTTGACAGTGCTGTTATTGATATTTATATCTTATCCAGGAACTTTCTGGAATTATCAAGCTGTCTGCATATTCTAGTTTCAGTCTGTTCGTGTGCTGCAAGGTTCTTTCTGATTCTAAATCGATCGATCCTGGAACTGGTACTGAATTTCTGACCTTAATTGAACTCCAATCTGGCATTTTCTTCCGGGTCATTAATAAAAAAATTTTCTCAGAGGAGTACACTGGTTTAGATGATAACAAATATATCGGTGATCTACTTGCCGAATTCAAGGAAGCAAAGGATACAAGTAAAGGCAAATTGGTGCATTATAAACTTGTGTTCAAGAAGAAGTATTTCCGGGACTCGGATAAAGATGTTAGAGATCCAATGTTTATTCAGTTATCGTATATCCAAGTACATGACTTCCCTCGGTGGTATCTCACTTTTGTATGCTCCTTGATATAAGATATTTGTTATGGAGACCATGTCTCAGTATTTATTTTGTTTCAGTTGCAACATGATTATATCTTGGGCAACTATCCTATTGAGAGAGAAGATGCTGCCCAGCTGTCGGCGCTACAGATCTTGGTTGAGATTGGATTCAATGGAAACATTGAATTGCACACGTGAGTGATGCTCTTTTGTTATCGCATTCAATGGAATGTTTTGTCTTTTTGCTGATTCCATGTTCCTCTAGCTTCTATTAATGAGATGTTGCTGATTGCACTTTCAGAGATTGGGATATGCTGCTAGAAAGATTCTTACCAAGACAAATTGCAATCACCCAAGCAAAAAAGGAGTGGGAATTGGATATTCTCTCTCGGTATCGTATGATGGTAAGAAACTACTTATAGATACTCTGGTGGAATTGATGACAATGCCGCGATTTTTTCGTTCATCATGATCATTATCATCATGACCAAATCCCATTAGGTGAGGTCGGCCACATGTATCCGTTCGGGTATATACATAAGAGATCCGACAGATATAATGCTTTGACTGTCATCCCTTGTCGATTTTTGCTTACGATTTTTTCATTGTAATTGGATTTTTTTTTTTATTAGTGAGCATTGGTGACCGGACCTTGTTTTTTTTCCTTAACTTCTTTTCTCATTTTTCAAATTCTAGTTGACTACTATTTTTCTTATGTTCCTAGTGGGTTTGCCATTTTTTCACTACTTGGTTTTGGTATTTTTTGCTTATGTTGGTCGCTCAAAACTACTTATTCTTAACATGACTGCCCTAGTCTTGATGGTGCTGAATTCGTTTTGACTTTATCGAACTTTGAAAAGTGTTTTTAAACGTGATGCCTCATGACTCATGGTTCTGCTTTAAAACCACTGCTAGTGCTAGCACTACAACTTTTTTTCACTATATAGGTTTTGAACAGGCAATATATTGGACCTGCTAATATAGCTGATCAAGTACACCGTTTAATTTCTAAGATATGCTTTGTGGTAGTATCTTGTTTAAGCAATCAGCTGCTATATAGTGAATTTCACATGCTTCTAGGGAAGTCTGACGATGGAGGATGCTAGACTTCAATTTCTAAGGATCTTAAGATTGCTTCCCTATGGGAATTCGACGTTCTTTACTGTCCGCAAGACCGAGGATCCCATCGGGCTTCTACCTAGCAAGATCATTTTGGGTATCAACAAGCATGGAGTGAGTCTCACGTCTCATATAGTCATATTCCTGGTGTTTTCTAAGTGTAAATTCACCTGCTTTGATCACTTTTGAAGGTTTGAGTGGCTTCTGTAGGTTCACTTTTTCCATCCCGCTCCGAAGGAGTATCTGCATTCTACTGATCTCAGAGACATTATGCAGTTTGGTAGCACTAGTACATCTCTGGTCTTGAAAGTAAAGGTTGCTGATGTCCTTCACGTATTCCAGTTCAGCACTAAGCAGGTTCCACACGTCTTCTTTTCCATTAGGAAGAAGTGACATTCCCGATACTGTTACCCTTGAAATCTCATTGGATTTGTGTCAATTGTGTCACCGCTATAAGTTTTTAAGTGAAAGGTGCGCCCGTCAAGGTTTATGTCCTTAAAAAGATGTCCTTGCTTGAACAAAAGCATGTCTTTTGCCCCACGTGCCAAAATATATATATGATAACAGTTTGTCAAACAACCTTGTCCTCTAGTGCGAGTTGCCTGTGTCTCAATGCTGCAAGCCACACACGTAACACTTATCAGAAAGGTCCTGATGTCTTTCTCGGCATTACCTCTCCGATGCCTAAATCAGTAGAAATTGAGTTTGCCCACTTTTGTGGCAGATATTTGCTTTACCCCTACTGGAAGCAGGTTGTCGAGTTGGCAACAAGTACCCCTTATGAGAAGTTTGGGTCACACAAGTCACTTCACCGATCCACCTCGAGCTGGAAGCCTCCTCGAGTCGTGCACCGAATTGGATCCAGTCTTGAGCTGGGTACTGACTTGACTTGGGCTGTTTGGTCTTGGACCTGTCCTCGGGATTTCCGCAGAGCTGGGCTTTGGGCCTCTATTATCAATATATTAGGAATATACTTTGTTGGGAATCAGATTTTATGATTGCTAGGTCAGAGCTGATTTAGTTTCATGTCAAGAATCACTTCAACCCCAAAACTTAAGCTGCTAAGCAGATTCTTGGGAATATGCTAATAGTGTTTCTTTTTCCTTTGTTTTCTCACAAGAGATATTAATATCCATATAGGGAAAAGAGATTTACCTTGCTCTTCAAACACACATAAACGACGCCATGTTGCGCCGTTACTACAAAGCTAGGGCAGTTGTTAGCAGCACAAGGAGGGAGGGTGTCTCACACATTTGCAAGTCTCGTCATGCAGAAGTCTCTGAAAATGGACATCAAGATTATTGTGGACCTGCTGAAGTATCTCAAAATAATGTTGATAAAGTAAGTCTCTTTCTTCATTTTCAGTGAACTTTAGTGGCAACTTGGCCGATGAAAAATCAATGAAGATGTGAAACACACGCTTTTCCTATTTATCTTCTGTTGACAGCATTATTTGACAGAAACTTAACCACTTTAGCTCTAACCTGGCTGTTGCTATGGAGTAACATGCAATTATTAACCCTCAGACTGGTCTTTGCTAAGCTTAATCTTGAAATCCTTCATTCAAGCTATATATGTACTTCTAGCAAGCTTTAATACAGAAGAAACATAAGGTGAAGGACTGCAAGGCCCTCTTTGCAAATTGAGGAAATGCTTTCACTATATTTCTTATTGTACCGGCCAAAATATAATCATACTATAGAACTTTAAGTGTTTTGGGTGGAGGGATTAGCAGATTTCAGATTCTTGTGCAGTTGTTGAGCAAGTTGCAAGAAAAACAAAAGGGAGAAGTTCACTTGCAGGCAGAGTTGGAGGGCTTGAAGAAATCCTTGCTATTTGAGAGGCAAAATTTAGCAAAAGTCTCAACTGAGTGTGATAAACTCAGATTTTTGTACAATGAAAAGGATTCTGTTCTCCAGGTCGGTGTATATCCATTTCATAAAAATTTGAAGTTTTGTCGGGTTATCTTGTTGCAGTCTCCCAGATCCCTACGTCAGTTTTTGTACCTATCAGGCAGCACTATTGGAGAAGAAGAGCCTGGAGATAGGGCTAGTAAGGTGGAACGATGAAGAGTTGGAAGTCAATCCAAAGAAGGAATGCGCTTTCGCAAGTGACCAGGTAAATTTGAGTCCTGCAACTTTCTTTCATAGGCAGCTTTCTTGAATTCTTGTGCCATCAAGTGCTGCTTCTCTTTTCCAAATCATGGCCCGTACAAGTGGCTGATTATCATGCAGGGGTTCAATGAGATGCACTCAGCTGTAATGAATGCTGAAGAAAATATCAAAAGGCTAATGGATGAAAGGGTGTTACTTGAACAGAAGATTCTAAAGCTTGAAAAGAATGCTGTTAATGAGGTAAGAAGTTCAATCCTTGTGATATCCATCCCACATAGGACACAGGCATGAGCTTTCCATGAGGTCCGAAGCCTAAAGGCTCACCCCTTGCAGATGTCCTTCAATCTTTTTGGGTTTGGACGGCAGCACCCAAAATTTTTTGTGAGCACGTGGTTGGGTTGGGATTGTGAAAGAATCTCAAGAAACAAAAGAGAGGGGAATGCTATGACTTTGTTATTGATCAAAAGCGTATGTAAACATAAACACAACTGGACTATATGTAGGCTAGGAAACATGAAAAAATTATTGTACCCTTAATAAATGATAAAACAAGATAACCAAAGGTAACCTATATTAAGATAATCATATTTATCTTAACATCTCTCATCAAACTCACTATGCGGCAGTTATAAGCATCAAGAGTTTGTCTACTAGATATTGAAAACAGGAAACAAAATGCGGCTCCACTATAAAATGAACTAAATGTTAATGCCAATGTCAACTCGAAGTCGATGCCTAAAGCTTGATACCAAAGCTGATGCTGAAGCCGATCCCATTACCGATCCCATTATCATTACCAATATCAATATTATCACCGTTACATCAGACCCCCATTTGAGTTCGGACATGGCATTGGAGAGGCCAATGACGCCGACGCTGACTATGATGGTGGCATTGTGAAAGATAGAGAACCACCACTTAGCGTTCTTGTTCGATGTCATCAGCAGCTAATTGTTGAGACTTTTTTCTCATGCTTGCTAACCTAATCTCTTCATAATCTCGTTTTGAGGCAGCAAAATCACCCTCCCCCATTTGTTTTTCTCTCCTCTCTCACACGACGTCCAACAAGGACTAGTCCCTCAGATGCCAATAAAAAGGACGGCCTTGCCGTGGTGAGAGCCGTCGTTCATCAACGCTCGATGTGACAGAATCAGAAAGGAGGTTTAGAAAACTTGCTCTGATACCATGTGAAAGAATCTCAAGAAACAAAAGAGAAGGAAATGGTATGACTTTGTTATTGATCAAAAGCGTATGTAAACCTAAACACAAATAGACTATATATAGGTTAAGAAATTTGAAAAAATTACTCTACCCTTAATAAATGATAAAACAAGATAACTTAGGATAACATATCTTACCATAATTCTATCTATCTTAACAGGGATATTATGGTCATTCTTGGTTCATATATGGAAACTATGTTCCTATGATACTTATCTATGCGCGTATGAAACTTCAGGTCCTAATGATTGAGAAACAGTATGAGCAAGAGTGCAAATCACTGTCACTCAGAGTTTCTGAACTTGAGAAAGAGCTGGAAATTATCAAGCTAGATTTAGAAGTTGCAGGGTCGACCCTTGCAGAAAGGGATTTAGAATTGTCCATGCTTCACTCTAATCTGAAGGAATTAGAAGAATTGAGGGAAATGAAAGAGGTAATGCATCGACTCCATATCCTTATGATTCTAAGATTGGCTTTAGCTCACGTGCGATCCTGAAAAGTTTGAACTTCTCAGCCCCTGGTAACTTTTTTTTCCCTCTGGTTTCAGGATATTAACAGGAAAAATGAACGAACTGCAGTTATGTTGAAGTTTCAAGGGGCTCAATTGGCAGAACTAGAGGGGCTGTATAAAGAAGAACAATCTTCAAGGAAGCGATATTTTAACGTAATAGAAGGTTCTTCTCTCTCTGAGAATATGATTCCTCTATTAGGAAATAAATTTGATACTAGACAGAACAGCTTTACAGTGTTGTGATTATTGCCTCCCCTAAGATTGCTGTGTGCATTTTGTATTTGCAAGATATGAAAGGGAAGATTAGAGTCTATTGTCGCTTGAGGCCTTTGAGCGAAAAAGAGAAGGCTGACAATGAAAGGAATGTCTTGACAAGAATGGATGAGTTCACCGTAGAACATCCGTGGAAAGATGATAAAACAAAGCAACATTTATATGACCAAGTATTTGATGGTTTTTCCTCCCAAGAAGAGGTTTTCGAGGATACAAAGGCAAGTCTAATTTTCCCGATTCTTTGGAATATACTTGTATTACATATCATAGTCCTTGACATGGATGAATGAGTTTAAATTTTGACATTTCTACAACTTTGTGCAGTATTTGGTACAATCTGCAGTAGATGGGTATAATGTATGCATATTTGCATACGGACAAACCGGTTCTGGAAAGACATATACTATTTACGGAAATGATGGTGATCCCGGACTTACTCCAAGGGCTACTGCTGAACTCTTCAACATTTTAAAACGAGATAAGAAGAAGTTCTCTTACTCGTTACAGGTGATTTACTATGTTCTAAATTTATCTACTAATCTTTGAATTCTGCCTTTTCTTTTAAATGGTAAACCTATAACACGTAAAATTTCCTAGGCATACATGGTGGAGCTATACCAAGACACTTTGGTGGATCTTCTGTTACCAAAAAATGCTAAGCGCTTAAAATTGGACGTGAAGAAAGACTTGAAGGTGATTATAAGAGGGAAGAACAAAGGGATGATAGTTAATTTTCTCTTTTAGTTGTTTTAATATGGTTGATCTTGGTCGCTTGATAGTAGGTTTAATTGCTTATGAGATTTAAATTCAGGGCCTGATATATGTTGAGAATGTGACCATTGCACATATTTCAACATACGAGGAATTGCAAAGCATTATTCAAAGGGGTATCGAGCAAAGGCATATATCCGGGACGCGAATGAATGAAGAAAGTTCCAGGTCTCATCTCATAGTTTCAATTATCATTGAGAGCACCAACCTTCAGACTCAATCGGTTGCAAGAGGAAAGGTATTGTCATTGCTTCTCTGTATACTATTTGCAAAGTGTTTTATACTAGTCCTAGAGAAATAGTCACATTAAATTAGCAGACAAGGATTTTACTAGGGATGACAATAGGGCGGGAAAGGGCGTGGTTTGCCTCACCCCATCTCTGAACTCGAACCCGAACCCGAATCTGAATATAACTCCTTGTCCCCATCCTCGCAGGGAATCTTTTTTCATCCTCATTTCCTTCCCCGTCCCTATTTTTTCATTTGGAACTTTTTATATATCTAAGAGTATTTAATTTTTGTATCAAATTTTTAAAAAGAATCTTACCGTAATTGTAAATAATGTTCTAGCCCATATGGTATAATACTCAATTACCATGTGAGACACATAGAGTTTGAATCTTCTCTTCCTCTATTTCCTTTTTTACTCTTTAGAATTTTTTACAAAATGTTCGGAATTCTCCACAGGGACTCTACGGGGCTCAATATACCTCCCCCCATCTCCGTCCTCTACCCCGTATGGGGCAAATAATTTGTGTTTGTCCTTGTCCCTGGTTTAACCCTGGATTCCCGTAGGATGATGATTTTTTTTTTTATCATCCCTAGGTTTTACTTGATCATGCTCCTTGACAATAAGAATAATGTTGCTAGTGCAAGAAGTGTATTTTCTAAGGTCCTGTTTAGATTGAGGTTAAATGGTATGAAAGGAAGGCAGAATGAACGATTCATTATAGCCTCGTTTGGGAAAAAGGATGGTGAATGATGGAGAATATTGGTGAAATTCTCTACTAATAATTTTACCGCCAAATCTTAACCATCGATTTGGTGGGAAATGGAAAGGAAGGTAAAATTTTAGTTTTTTTTTTTTAAAAAATTTAAACTCACATCTCCCATCCTCTCTCCGCTCTTTCCTAAATATAGTTAGAAATATTAACCTTCTTCCCCATACTTAATTTTATTTTTTCTCAAATAACATAAAATTCGTTTCCCTCCTCTCCCCTCCCTTTCTCCCTCAATCCAATAAGTGAACTAACTACCTAGTAATGGCCGTTTTCATTTTTCACTCAAGCAATAGCATCATCTTACCTCTATATTGTTCTTGTTAAGATATAAATCTAATTCATAAGTATTCTATCACAAGATTGATCATTTGGTAGAGTTAGTTTCATCAACATGGTACCAACGCATGAGTGATCAAAAGTCATAAACTTGCTTCATCTGATCTCCTAAGAGTATTCATGTGAATGAACATGTTATTATATAATTATAATTTAAGGACTTTTTACCATAAGGTTTACTTTACTTTTTGATAGAGTTAGTTTCATATGTGCACACATTGTAAAAGTACGGGACCGCTAACATTTCATTTTGCAGTTGAGTTTTGTGGATCTCGCTGGTTCAGAAAGAGTGAAGAAGTCGGGTTCTGCGGGCAGTCAACTCAAGGAAGCCCAAAGTATCAACAAATCATTATCTGCTTTAGGAGATGTTATCAGTGCATTATCATCCGGTGCTCAACATATACCATACAGGAACCACACATTGACGATGCTAATGAGCGATTCTCTCGGAGGCAACGCAAAGACACTGATGTTTGTAAACGTGTCTCCGGCTGAATCAAACCTAGACGAGACACACAACTCTTTAATGTAGGTTACGTCCATCCTCGTAACATGCATGCTTTTCTTGGGTCACTGGGGTTTTCTGTCTATAAACAAATATGTGGTCGTTGTGGCTCTAATTTGTAATTTGTAGGTATGCCTCTAGAGTCCGAACTATCGTTAACGATCCCAACAAGAACGTCAATGCAAAAGAGGTTGCTCGGCTGAAAAAGTTGATCGCGTATTGGAAGGAGCGAGCGGGTGGTAAGAAGGCAGATGAGGAAGATCTGGCGGAGATCCGAGAAGAAATGGCAGCCCCAAGTGAGAGATCTAATGGTCGGAATTCCATGTAAGGTCAGGTGATCTAGAATTTTAAGGCATTCATTTTTATTTTTTTTGACCGTTTTATCGGTTCTTAGCCTCCACAGTAGGTAGGTTTATCATGTTAGGAAAATATAATGTAATGTACAGATGATTGCCTGTTGTTGCGTCTTGTTTCTTGATATGATGGGCTGTTGTCAAGGGCACATTCAGATTAGTAATTTTTTTTTTTTTTTTTTTTTTTTTTTTTTTATAAA
>JAOWBR010069830.1:0-15100 GCA_028571145.1 Dionaea muscipula
TATATTTATTTATTTATTTATTTATTTATTTATATTTATATTTATATTTATATTTATTTATTTATTTATATGTGGATTAGCAATCAACAAGAATAATAAGATGCTGGTATACGGAGGAATCGGTTCTTCAGAACCAAGTAGAAGAAGATGCTAAGGCACGTGTTGGACACGCTTTCCTTAAGGCAATTACGTCGCCTCACCAGTGGGTACAGAGGTCCTCCAAGCGTTTGTCTCCTAGGATACAATAGCAGAACCACGTAATGTCAGCACCTTGACAAAACGCATTGGCGAACAGAACTTCGATGTATATACTTTCTCTCAAAAACAGACTCTAGAAGTACTGAAAAATCGATTCTTCAGTACTGGATTTGTTGTACGAACAGAAAATAGAAGAGAGATACGGACAAGTTTTTCTCTTGTAGATTTGAGTAATTGGAATTGATTGTCATTCATGTCTCATGCACTCCCAAATCATTATTATCAAGAGGAAGTTGGATCATGAATAGGTGTAACTATTTAGAATGGTTATTACATTAGCAACCACCAATAACCACCTTAATCACCTTTCACATTGATTCCAAAAGTTGTAACACTTCAATAAACACTATAGCCTTTCATGAATCCTTATCCATTAAAAGCATAAATAATAATACTTATTAATTATAAAATTAATGAATAAGTATAACTAATAATGCTTCTATGGATTAATGAACTTAATTAATTAATTAAGCCATATGAGGAAAAGAGAATGAACATATCATATGGCGGTGGTCCGGTCCCGGCATCGGTGCGCCGCCCCCGACCCGTCCCGGACCGCACGGGCGAACGGCTTGCGTGTGGACTACCATTAGTCCTTGCTAGCTTCAAAGTAGCTTCTTTTTTTCCTTTTTTTCCTTAAGTGAAGAATCCATTTTCAATACCAATTCTCGTTCATTCGGAAATGATTTTCAAGAACTGTCTCCACGGTGTGACTTTCCTCATGGCCAAAAGTGTGTTACAACTTTGGTACATTCGAAATCAACCTTCGGGTCCAGCTTACTTTGACTCAAAAGTTAGTCAAACAATCGATTACACTCCTTTTATAAAAACCTTATTTCCAACAACTATTTTAGCTTCACCAGTTCACCTTTATCACAATCAATAGTCGCTGACTTAAAACGAAAGATCAATCAATATCCCATAAAGCAGAATGAACGATTCGGAAACTTATTTTGATATAATCTAGCTTTGATCATATATATGGTAGGTTTTTGGTTTGAGGCTTAATTCTGCAGAATTGTACAAAGACCTCAGTTGCAGGATTGACAATTTGTATTTTAAGGGTTCAAAGGCAGTTTGATTTATCTTTCGATCCCTTTTGCCCAAGAAAAAAAGTGAGCCCAGAATAATTGAGGAGAACACGTTGTTGCAGCCAATGAATAGAGGAAAGATTAGCTATAAACTTGAGTTTTCACTATCTTGTAATTCCAACCGCAAGCTTGATCGATGTTCAATAGATATCTTTGTCACATGTTTTCATATGTGCTGAAGCAATACTTCCCACGAGAGTATATTATAAACAACTAGAGGCACAGACAGAATGGGAGACCGATGGCCCACCCCCTGTTTTCCACTGCGAGGCGGGGCCTGGCCCTGTGCCCAGACCCCGCCCCACCTCACCTCCAATCGGTTCCCCATTCTGTCTGATAGCATTACTCCCCCCACGGTGTTGTTGTCAATGGATTTTTTAATCAGGACACGGATCTGTCTCCATTTATATGCACAGCTAAAGTTGTGGACCTCAAAGAGAGACACGGTTGGCTGACTGGCTAGCTCGTCTGTGCTTAATTTCACCAACAGGACAGCAGTAGTAGTCTTACTATTCTTGATTATTAGTTTAGTTATATAGCATGCATGATATATATATAGTCCCAGACATTGCATGTGAACTGGCTTGACAAGAAAATTAAACTCCAAAAAGTGCAGCCCAAGTTTGATAAGATGGGATGGGGTTGGATGAAATTAATCATATATAATATATAGCTGAATCAAAACAACTAGCTAGGAAAACACACACAGTACTGAGGTCTCATATTTTTTTTTGTGGGAAAAAATCATTTATATCATTATAAAACTAGTCAAAAAGGAAAAAATTAAATTTAAAGATTGTATTATTAATAAATTCTAATATATCATTATATGGTTAAATTCTGTCACGAAAATTGTATTAAGGATTAATTCTAATATGTAATCATCATCACGTGGGAGTTGAGGTGCGGACTACGGACAGTTCCCGAATTTTACTTTGCATCCCCTACCCCGCATCCCGCACAACTCACCGCTCCTGTGAATTGGGGGGTTTTGTGTGCCTCTGACACGGGATCTTGAACGGGAAGCCAAACGAGCTGCATAGCACAGCTCAATAGTTCCGAAATTAATTGTGTGTGATGTCCATGGGCGACCCCATCTACGAGCCCTCACATGGCCCCCCTCCTCCCCTTTTCCTGTCACTTCGCACCTCCGGCACTCCCCCTAGCCCACTCTTTCAAAAGTGGGATCAATAATCAAATATCCGAATTATGAATGGTCCAACTATCACTGTCCCAATGTTACATCGCTCTCAGCTTGATGCACACCACTATTTCAGGTCCCCATCGACCCATCCCACTTTTGTCGTCTCGTTTTTTTTCTCTACCTAGATTCAAGGGTCTAGCTCTCACACACGCACAATCTCTCTCTTCTTATAAAAACAAAAGTAAAATCTTATATAAATTTGCACTGTCTTCATCGCCAACTTTAAAAATTTTCAACCGTTACCTTTACAAACTTTAGCATTTCGTTTTTGTCGTCTTTAAAATCTTTCCAAATTTTAGTATAATAATTTTTCTGCAACTATTAAAGACACCTTCACATGCAAGAAAACAAGATTCCTCCAATTTTTGGATTCAACACTACTAATGAAGTGCGTCAAAGATCTTCTAAAAGACACATTGGATCAGGAGGTCACCAAACTTCAATTTAGCAACGTCTAGTCCATTGCACACCCAAACGGGTCAAGAGGCCCAACATGTCTAACTGAAGGCCACCTAAAACATGAGATGACAATCAGCTCATCACCCTTTTAGGGTAGGTGATATATATATCCCATGTATATGTTTTTTTTTTTTTTTTTTGATAACTCAGATGTTCAGGCGACCCGATTATTCCTCAGGGATCAATCTCACCGGATGCTTGTGGAGAGCTCAGTTAAAGTCATGGCAAAACCTTGTATATCCATAGCCAACTGAGGTTGTTTGGACATAAGGAGATATGGGTATCTATATGTTGTCAAACTTTTATTTGCCAAACAAAAATATAGAGGAGGAGGTGTATAAAATCACTATTTGAGGTGTATTAGTTTTCGCTAGGTGTAAGGTCAGCGAAAACTAATGCACCTCAAACAATAATTTGTTATTCTCTACTTTTTATACTGGGATATGCATATTCCTCAGCATATATGTTGTCAAACTTTTATTTGCCAAACAAAAAATATGGAGGAAGGGATGAATAAAATCACTGTTTGAGTTGTATTAGCTTTCGCTAGGTCTAAGGCCAGCGAAAGCTAATGCGGCTCAAATAGTGATTTGTTATTCTCTACTTTTTACACTGGACTTCACCTTATAACCCTTTATATTAATTGGCAAACCATTTTTTTGATATTTTAATCTCCCTTCTATAAGTATCATATCAATATGAATCCACTCTCCAAACAGACGTAATACACCCTCTATATCTTATCCTTCAACTTTATAAATAATATATCTTATCTTTTACTGCATCCAATCGACCCCTTAGTGACTAGCTATCAAAAAGTCGAAGGTGACAACCTAGCTACTCGCCGCAAGGGTATCTCGTGACAAACTCCTACGATCGAACTAAGCAACAACCTGTTAACAAAAAGGGCAGAACCGTCTTTCACTGTAGCGATACACCACTTTTTGTGTTGTGTACTGTGTCCCAACTTTTAAGACCTTTTTTTTTTTCCTTTCGCCTTAGGAAGGCGGAGGTGTGGGCAGTGGAGTACGTTTGCAGATTACAATGGTTGAGATGCAGATACGTGGATGACTGTTTATGGTTATTGTTGGAGGCGGATATTGTGTTGGATGCGCCACTGTTCGTGAAATCCGTTACTACATGATTATAATTCAAATAATTTGAGTTTCTTCTTCTTCTTCTTCTTTTTTTTTCGTCTACTATACTTTACGCTACAAAAAAGAAAAAAAAAATTTACCAAGGGGTGCATGACGTTGGTAATTTATCGATAAACACGTATTTCGTCGATAATTTATCGATAAATTTCGTCGGTATATTTTTATCGATAATTACCAAGAAATGTTATTTTTATCGGTAATTACCAACGGAATACGTCGGAATTTTGTCGGTAAATAGTAATATCGTCGATAATCCGTCGGTATTTAGCGATAAAAAATCCTCAGGGTAAAATTTCGTCGATAAATGACATTTTTTAGATTTTGGTTGGGAGTATATATTTTAAATTTTTTTCCTCAAACAAAATTATAAATGGAGCCTGATTATTGGGTCAAACACACATTGATTATCCGATTAGCTTGGTAACTGGTTGATCCCGGAAAGCCAAATAATTAGTCCGGTATGACACCCGACAAAAAATATTCGAATTGAGATTGAACCGAATTCGTGTATCCCTAAACTAACCTAAATTATAACCCTACTCTAGTAGATAATAATCATTTGTCAACTAAAAATAAGATTCCCCGCATAGAAACTTGATTGATGATAGTGAAGTTGACACAATTTTTATTATCGGAACATCTCAGGAAATGAGAGAATTTGAAGTGTGAGCAATAAAAGTATTATATAATATATTTTAATATAAATAAAAATTAAAAATGTTAATATAAAAGTATTATGTAATGATTTCTTGAGTTTCAAATAGTAAATTTAAGACTTACGGTGAGTTTAATTACGAGAATAAAATTAAGAGAAATAAAATTATAATTTCATAGGATTATTTTAACAAATAATTAATAATGATTTAATTATTTTCGGGACGTCCAAGTGGGTTAGTCCGATTCATTAACTGCTTGAAACCATTAATGGAATGTGGAGGATTTTTTCATTATAGAATATGAAAGGGTTACGGAAGCGATTGTACAGTTCAAGTGAGGATAGTTAAACTGTGAACAATCCAATAGGTTTTCTGGTGATTCTTGGACATTTATTTATGGTCCGATCAAGAAGAACTCTACAATCGCTTCCGCTTATATTATTCAGGTATTCTACATAGAGTTCATGATGATCCTGTCATTTATGATTGAATACCGATATCAGAGCCAGGTACACATTGGGCTCGACATTTTTTCTGATATCGCCACATGATATTAAATGTAAACAAACTAGGGTATGCCCGTGCCAAGGCACGGAAAATTTTGGCACGGGCTTACCCAACTACTCGATTACTTTAGAAATAACTTGATTTCAGATGTCGATGATTTTATTAATAACTTTACTTGAGACAATAATTGTGTGTTGATGAACCGTTGGCACGATGAACAGTTTCACAATTAAGATACTCCCACCAATTACACCATCATTGTTGCTACTCCTATGCGTAATGTGATTTGAGAGGAAGAAGTAAGAGTGGAGATAACAATGGATCGAGGGAGTAGAGGAGATAGAGAAGGAAAGAGAAGATAAAAGAAATGAACAAAAAATTAAACCCGTCACATATTTTAATTTGATTATAAAATTAACCCGTGTACCGCACGAAACCATCTCAATCTTTTTTATATTAATATAGATTTTGACGGGTAAAAATAAGTTGAGCAGTCTAACCTATATTTTTAAATTGCACAAAATACAGTGAACATTCTCATTGACACAAAATCGAATATATATACCCATTGAAAGTGATAAAATACAACTTACTTAAGTGAATAATTTTAATTCAGCCAAAGAATAATGGGTTTTTAATTAAAAAATGAGGGGATTAACAAATTATAAAAATAAAATAATAAAATAATTTAAAAAATAACTATAGCTAAAAAATAACATTTGTACGTCAACGTTTAGATGCCTTAGCTTCCGTTTGACTAACCGGCTCCGCTTTTGCTTTGTTTTTTTGCCTTGGTATTCGCTTTGCCCGTAAGATGTGTGTATATGTTGTCATGGAGAGGCGGATGTGTGTGGCTTCATGTTCAATGATCAATTGCTCTCATGCTCAACTACTGATGCTCCAAAATGTGACCTCATCAATTGTTGCTGCTCCAGAAGCCCGTAAGAACAATTGCTCAGTATACACACATATCTATGTCAGGCAAATCTCAAATCCGCCTCTCCACGACAACATATACACACATCTTACGGACAAAGAGAATGCCAAGGCAAAAAAACAAAGCAATGTTTAGAGGAAATAGATTATTTTATTGGGCCATGATTGTAGTCTTGTGTATCAGTTTTTTTGTATAAAAAAGAGAATGGTAAAAAGTTAATGCTAGTATATGGATGAGAGGTGCAAGTAACTGGGCATGTGCAGGACATAGAGGGAGGATGAAAAAAATTAGCTGCTTACAAACATACAAAATTCAATGTGCATTTACGTAATTATTATAAATGGAATTATAAAAGATAAAAAGAGAATACAAAAACTTCAAAAATCTGACAACATAACTATAAATCGGATAAAACCTGAAAAATATCGAACCACCTGTACATATAGAATCTACAATACAAAGACTCAAAGTTTTTAATTTCTCCCAAATCTCTAATTACACCTGAAAAATATCGAACCACCTGTAACCCGATCCGGTGTACACCTCTTCTTCACAAAGTCTCAAAGTGTTTGATTTCACCCAATCTCCAATTACAAATACAATGTCTCCAAGTAAAGCATAATTGGTAATTCAATTCCCACATTTTTAACTTGAATTACCGTTCTAACACCTGTATGGCACACCCAAGTATCAAAATAAGGTTGAAACTCGTCTTCCTGGTTTCTCCATTCCTCAATACTTGTCTACTAAAAGCCCAATCACCTGAAAATATTAATAAAAAGTATTAATTAGAGGGAGGAAAAAACAGTTGGAACTTAGAATTCTACTTAATTGAAATGAATAAATAAAATTGAGTAAAATGGATAATTAACATATGAAAGCCAATAACCCAATGGCCCACATTGCCATATCATTAACAGATCATTAAAAATGTTGGCAATTCTCAAAAATCATGTTTTTTCCTTTGCGGACTTCATAAAACAGCCAAACTGCAGCCACAAATCGAAGAACAATTCAATGGAGAAAAAAGATACACCAATTACAGGAAATTTAAGTAAATAATCACCAAAATAACCACAATCAACAAAAGATCCATTTTTGGGACAACATAAGCATCATGAGTAGAAAAGGGCATAGTTATGAAGTTATTCAAATTGGTTCCCACTCAGCTTGCGTAGATTATTGCCCCAAGTCACACTTCTTTTTAGCTATTCAAAAGAATAGAAGAAGAATCTACTCACAGCACAATTAATCCCAACCTTTGTAACTTCTATAAATCCTTGTCATTGATTTGAGACATATAAAAGCAGCAACTGTGCCAGAAATAGCAGCAAGAAAAGTTAGAGAGAGGGGAAATGAAAAAGAGAGGGGAAATGAAATAGCAGCAAGAAGTCGGAGCTCTTTTACATCGCTTGTTCAGCCAACAAATCCATTCAACTGTTTGCCATATTGTATAAATTTGTGTGAGACGGTAGCTAAGCAAAAAAGCCACACGGTTGCATAACCGACTAAAGCATATTCCTTCTATATAAGATGCTAACAGATTGTATTTTGAATTCTCTAGTTCCAACGGGAGATTACCTGGAATTGAGTTTGTGTCTTCCTCCTCTTTAAATGCTACCCACCTCTCCTCCTTTGATAACAAACAATAGACATATCTTAGAATAGGGTTTGATTATATAGGAAATAACACATGTAACATTGCATTACAGGGAAACATGAAGTTATCTGTGAAAAGAACCTGACAATGTACTATACAGGTAGCAACCAGTGGGCATTTGGATGCAACAGGCCATATTTTAGTAAGAAATAGATATAAGCTCTTCTTTCTTCCCCACCCCTATCCCTCCCTGCCGCCTAGCATCAATAGTACTGCAAGGCCATAGCCTTTTATAGAGCAGTGCACCAGTACCATTTTATCGGCAACGATCCTACCCTGCTGAAAGTTAAACCAAGTACTCATGAGCTTGTAATCTTTATAGCCAAAGGGAAATAGCATCATCTATTGTGAAGATGCACAATCTAAATATCGTCTTTTCACCAAAAAATCGCCCAACTTCAGCACAATATTGTAATGGAAAAAAAGTATACAACAAAGCAAAAAAAATCTCCAATCTCAACAATAAAGCATATGATCTCATAGCTATAAAAAAAATACACACCACATGCACTTTTCTATAAAACATACCATAGGCTTTTCTTAGAAAGGAAACTCATGCATTTGCCTTAGTGCATTAGCAGTTGAAGATGCATCATCAAAAAACAATCCAAGCCTGCTCTTTGTGCTTCAGCGTCTTAAAAGCTAAAACCTCCGATATCTTCCAAAGTTGCAAAAACACATCGTACAACGATCTCTTGAGCTCTACAAATATGAAGCCAAAAAACAATCAAATGAAACAATCTATCTAGCAAAACTGAAGAGAAGATCTTTTGCATATTACTGATTCATGATTGAATAAATATGCAAGATCTTCAATCCTTGCTACAACGCATAGTAATTAGTCATTCAATTTGTAATCTCTTTTTCATAGGGCACAATTCAGTAGGAATATCCCATGAGCATCTTCTGATCCCTTTTCCTTGTTGTTTTGATGCACTTGAATCACCCTTTTTTTTGGTAAGTAATCACTCATTTTCTTATTCTGTTGGAGTTGGCTTATTTTCTGCAAAGTCTGTGGAGCTTGGGGACAGTTTGATTCTTGACTCTCCCCCTTTTAATCGATTTTTATAAATTAATCTTGTCTACAATTCTGAACTCGTTAGGGGATGGGAAGGTGATGTTGGCTCTCGATTTTTATGAATTAATCATGTTCATGCTGGGGTCTATTGGCTGCTACGTAACTTATTAACTAAATGATCTTTTAGTTGGACATTTTTTGTGCTATGTGTTAATGTTAATGTTATCCTGAACTTATAATCTGTTTAATGGACAAAAAGGGTATCGACATAGCTCTTGAGGATATAGCTTGAAGGTAAGATACTGTTATGTGCTCCATGATTACTGGCAGTTTATCTCTCAGGTGAAGAATGTTTCACTCACATAGCAGCTTCAAGAAATTGAATCAGAAGCAACCAACAAACAGTGAAAGGAGGGAGCTATTAAAGGAGAAGAGACAGTTAAATGCAAAGCTGCAAAAGATCAATATTTTCCTTCTTGTTGAGACTGTCTTTCGTTTTCTTCTTGATAGTGTGTATCCCTTTGTCCCTGCGTATTCCTTCAAAATGGATGAGATTTGATAAAAATTATATGAGATAAAATGTGACGCAATACATGTTTTTCAAAGATAGTTCACTCTGTTAAAAGCCAAGGCTACCATTTCATCATTAATGTCACTGCATATGAATTTAAGGCTACATATGAATTTAGAAAATGAGCACAGAGTACAACAAATCAATAAAGGGGGGAGTTGAGAGACTTACCCAAATCAGTGTCACCTATTTCGTGCGATTACGACACCTGTAGGTAGCCATCACCTATTTCCTCTCAACATTCACACATATAAACTGAGAGTGACTCACTTCCTCTACTGTCCCTCATTAAGATCCGATAACACTGAACTACCAAGCTGCTTTCACCCTCCTCCAATTCATGCCTTTTATTGCTCATCTGTTTTAAAGATATTAAAGATAATGTCTTCAATCTACTAAAGGTATTAAACATGTAAAGTCAACCTCAACAATTCATCATCTAGAAGATAGTTGTTGTAGTTACAACCAGTGATACAATAACCACCCAATTCAGGCTAGCAACAACAATGACTCATTCCACAACTGGCATGCAAGCCCCAAAAATATTTTTCAGATCATAAGAGTGGGGTTTCCAAGCCTCAAAACCCTATCTTGCTTAATTGAGAACAAAAGAGACTAATTGAAGACCACCACATAGGGAAAACTACTTCCAATGGGAAAAACATATAGTTGTTGTAAAAGAATTACTTCAAAACTCCACAAAAACAAAAAGCCAGCCCAAAATGGAAAATAAAATGTAGAATGATGACATGTATATAGAACCCAAAAAACTAAAGTAGAAGCTGGAACAAAAGGGTTCAACATTCAAATCATAAATCGGATACAAACATGCAGTCAAATTAAATTATCATCACGAAGGTCCCAAAACAATTTAATAGACATGCGGTCACAAATCTTTAAGATGAATTACATCAATGATACATAAATATACCAATAATCGTGGTATTAAATAGCCCACACAAATCATAATCGTGGAAATTAAATAGCCCGCTAGCACCGCACTCGACCTGCTCGAAGGCTCCAACTAACTCCCATCAAACAAATCAGAATTATAAACCCAAAGGAGAGTTTTTTTTTACACTTTAAAAATCACAATAACAAACTCTAATACCCCAATATTTGGTGGGGTATTACTACTGAAGATTGGCAGAAAACCGACCAAACAAAAAACCCAAGACTGGCACGTCATAGTGCCCATTGATGCTTAGGTGGGCTTTGAAGTACTATTATACTCCAAGGCACGGAAAATCCTTGCAGTCACAACGCAGATAAAGCATAAGAAAAGGGCCACCAAATTTGGTTAGAGCCCTAATAGAAGTACCATAATAAAAGGGTCACTCACTCTACTTCCAGTTCCTATAACTTACAGATAGGTAGATATAGGAATATTACCAAATTTCTATCCAATCCCTTCAATCCAATGAACAGCCATGAATTTTCTTTTACCCAAAAAATGAAACCCCACATCATAACTTCATATCAACCAACAAACAAATCAATCCAGCCACTCCTAGCACTTCAAATCAAAATGAAATAACCAAAGAGAAACAAATCAAACAAAAATATTCAATCTAAATGAAAAATGGGAGCTCGGAATTAAAATATTCAATCTGAACGATGGTGCTTACCGCAAACTAATTCACAAACTAACACTAACACTAACACAACAAACAAACAACTAACTCACAAACTAACAAACAACTAATTCACAAATTAACTAATAGAAACTAATTCACAAACACAACTCACAAACAACTAACACAACAAACAAACACAAATAAACACAAACGAATTCACAATTAATCACCTATACGAAACAACTAACACAACAACAAAACACAACTAACAAAACACGGACTAAAAGAGAAATGAAGCTTCCCAACAATTAACTAAATCAACTAAATCAAAGAAAACAATTGAATCAACAAACAATTAAATCAAGCTTCACAACAACTAAATCAAGCTTGATTCATTCAAACAACTAACAGAGGAATGAAACACAACAAACAATAATTAACAGAGAAATCAAGCTTGAAACAACTAACAAATAATTAAATGAAACATAACAAACAATTACATGAAACATACAATTGTTTAATTCACAACAAAACAAAAATAAACTAAATGAATTCAAAAAACAATTAAATGAAACATAACAACTAACAATTAAAGGAAGCATAACAACTAACAGAGGAATTGCACCTAAAATCACAACACTAAAAATCACCAACACCCAAACACTAAAAATTGTACCTTTACATCCGCCTAATGTAAAATTGAACAATGAAACAGTCTAAACAATAAAGCAATTGAAACAATCGAAACAATGAAGTAGTGTAAATAATCGAAACTGACACAGATCAAACTCATCACTGTCACATACCACACTCGGCTCCGGCGACGAAACAATTGAGACAGAGGTACCGAACAAACAGGAACCAAACAAAAAATCGAAACAGAGGACTCAAACAGGAACCAACCAAACAGAGGAACCAATCGAAACAAAGGAAACAAAAAAAAAGCAACCAAACCAAAAAATCGAAGAGAGTGACCCAAGTTCGTCGGATTTCGGTTGAGTTGCTCGGTTGAGTTCGTCAGATGTTGTTGGAGAAACCATTGAACTAACTAAACTCCAACTAAACTCAATTTGAGTTGTATAATATATTCAAGGAATGGATAATGACATGCATTATTATGTGAGCATAATGGATAATAAATTCATGGACATACATAATAATGCATAATAATGGAAACATCACAAACACAAACCCATAATCTAGGCTAAAAAAAACAAATCAAACCAAACTAAAACTAAGAAAACAGAAGAATTAGAAAGCACACATAATCACACCCAAACTCATCGAGATAATAGAAAAATTGAAACAATGGAAACAAATTAAAGTTCTCTATTAACCACTCAAATTGATTTTTCACACTCTCAAATTAGAAAGCCCCAATCAATTCCCGATGTTAAGCAAAATCAAACCAAATAAATTGAAAAGCTAAATAGAGTTAGCAGTTCCAACTCATTAAATCCCAAGCATCCAACTCCGACAAAAGTAGCAATGTTTTCGATGGGTGTTTGCGTTGAAGAGATTGGTTAAGCACCCAACGATTGTTTTAGTCTCACTTAACTCAAAATAGCTAATCCACTTAACGTGAGATCATAGTATGCGACATATAGATATTGAGAGTTTTCAGTATTCTTTAATTTTTACCATATCAAATTAATGAAAAAAAAAACTGATCGGTCCTCGAAATTTTTCCCAGTTGACCGGCCTAGAGTCTGTAGTCGGAGCAACAGGCATAAAAATAGATGAAATCAAAATCAAAGCAGCGAATATGGGAAGATTAAAAAGCATTGAACAAATGCTACCACGAATCCACTATGATCCGAAAATTAACAAACTTAATACCACCTCAGAAATGAGAATCAGAGTGGTGGGTACATGACTGATGAAACAACACCTGGCCAGTCACCATGGCAGCTTGAGGTCTA
The DNA here is from genome assembly GCA_028571145.1 of Dionaea muscipula. Taxonomy (NCBI): domain Eukaryota; kingdom Viridiplantae; phylum Streptophyta; class Magnoliopsida; order Caryophyllales; family Droseraceae; genus Dionaea; species Dionaea muscipula. Next base: position 13,018 of record JAOWBR010069830.1, read on the forward strand.
TGGTTCCTCAAAATTAAGGAATAAAAAATGCTTAATCATTTGATCTAAACAGAAGACGATATTATCGCAACGAACATAGAGAAATGATGACAATAAAAAAAGGATACAGCTTAAGCAAAATGCCGCACTTCAGTTTCTTCATCCATACCATCTTTTCTTGAGGGAGAATACTTTAGCTTAAACTAAACAATGAATTAAACTAAAAATAATGAATTAAACTCAAATCAAACACACAAATTAACTAAAATCAATCACACGAATTAATCAAACAAACGAATTAATCAATCAAACTAAACGAACTAACTAAACTAAACGAACTAAAATCAAACAAACGAACTAACTAAACACACGAATTAATCAAACAAACGAACTAAAATCAAATACAGGAATTAATCAAACAAACGAACTAACTAAACGAATGAACTAAAATCAATCAAACTAAACAAAAAAACAAACAAACTAAACTCAATCAAACTAAGATCAATCAAGCTAAACTCAAACAAACAAACAAAAGAAATCAAACTCAAACAATGAACTAAAATAAAACTCAAACAATGAACTAACTAAACTCAATCATACTAAACTCAATGAATTAACTAAACTCAATCAAACAAATCAACTAAAACAGTGAACTAACTAAACTCAATCAAACTAAACTCAATGAACTAACTAAACACAATCAAATTAAACTCAATAAACTAACTAAACTCAATCAAACAAATCAAACTCAAACAATGAACCAACTAAACTCAGTCAAACTAAACTAAAAAAATCAAACAAACTAACTAACGAACTAAAATCAAACAAATAAACTAAAATCAAACAACCGAATAAAATGTAGATAATATAGCAACTTACTAAATCGATACCAACTTACTAAAATGTAGATAATATAGCAACTTACTAAAATCGAGAGGAAATAGTTGGTTTAAACATTTACCGGTTCCGATTCGCGCAGAACTTGCAGCCCACTTGCTCGACAGTCGTAGGATAGAACCAGAAGCAAAATTTTAGGGTTAGGGAAAATGATTGACAAAGGGAAAGATGCAGAGAAATAGAGGGAGATTGGAACCTTCAATTTGAGGTTCTGAGAAACTTCACTTGTAGGATTGGCTGCCTCCATGGCTTAGCATCAACTCATTGTGAGATTGGGACACTCAATTCGACCAGCCTCTGCCCCCTTTACCATGCCAGCCCATGCGTCGACGAAAAGATGCCTTGGTCGCTGCCCGTCGAGTGCTAGAACTCTGGCACTGGTGGTCACTGCCTTCGCCGGAGCCTCTGCTGGTGGTCACTGCCTTTGCTGGTGGTCACTGCCTTCGCTGGAGCCTCTGCGCGGCTCTGTCGGCCGAAAGAAACAGAGCAAGTCGCGAGGGAGACAGGGAGAAGAGGAAGAGAGAGAGGATATGTGAGAGAGGTTAGGAGATCTGATTTTTGCTATGAATCCATAGATCGAAGTAAAATAGGAGGTGAGTTAGGCTTACCAAGTTTGATGCAAGCACCGACCATCGAATCCCGTCGAAAATCGCTGGATCCAGTGATTAACTCGATATATTTTTTTTCCCCGCTCTGTGGGAAAGTGCTCGCCGTTTCGCCGTGGTTGTCAACTTCACCGGCTCGAGAGATAATTCGGGGAGCAGAGAGAATTTGGAGAGATAAGTTGCAAAATAATAATTAGAAGAAGAAAAAATGAGCCGCAAAATGTGTATATACGTGTAATGCTATGATTCGTTGGCAAAATGTAATAGAGAGCACTTGTCTCAACTTTGACAAATTTTCAAAATCCGTCCTGAAATATAATATAGATATACACACACTAGGGGTAACTCGTGCACCGCACAGAAAAAAAATAAAAATTAAAAAATATCAACCATATAATATTTTAAAAATAATAAAATAATAAAAAATAACTTTTTATCTTCCCTTCTCTTTCTCCTCTTTAATTTTTTCTTTTTCCCACATATCTTTCTCTCTTATTTATTTCTTCTTTTCCCCCTCTCTTCATTAATACACATGTTCATGTATCATTGGTCTAAAAAATGTGTTAGTCACAACTTGTATCATTAATTGTTTGTCTACAATG